>JACWST010000151.1:34999-90966 GCA_014850475.1 Cryphonectria naterciae | reverse complement strand
AAAAAAAAAAAAAAAAAAAAAACAAAAAAAAAAAAAAAAAAAAAAAAAAAAAAAAAAAAAAAAAAAAAAGTAAAGAAAAAAAAAAGTAAAAGATCCACAAGGGAATACCACAGGTGTGGTCTCAGTGTTTGAGAATTTGGGTTGAGACATAAATATAGCATCATCCTCCTACAACTGCTTCATGCCTCGAAAAGTTCCCCTTCAATTTGATTTCCGCAAACGAACGAACGCCCTACAACCAATGAAGTCTCCTCTCTCCCCCTCCCTTCCCTTCCACGTGCCGCTCTCCCCTATCAACAATGTGCACGTCATGTCGCAGGGCCAGGATGGGAGACCATGACGCGGGTCCCTACGTCATTCCTAAGTGAGACCCACGCCGGATTCGCCATGCAGATGCCTGTCGATTGGGCCTCATTGACCAACCCTGCAGGGCATCCATCGCCTGCAGAGCAGACCCCACCTGGTCTGCAGCAGCAGCACGCGAACTTCCCAGCCTGGACCATGCCGTGTTCCCATGCTATTATTTTTTATTACTATTTTTTTTTGTGTGTTATTTTTTTGTTTATTTTCTCTTTTACCTTTTTCTGATTTATTTTTGTTCTTTAGCTGCGTAGAGATTGTCATGAGGGCTGGCGCCAAGTTCACCACGCATGAATGCCACCGTATACGGCCCGACCCCCCCCCCCTCTCCCCTTTCTAGTTCGCATTAGATTAGGGCACCTGCATCGCGGTTGCCGCCAGTGAAATTCACACAAGAACGGAAACTGCTCATACATAATGCCACAATGTTAAGATAAGAGTGGCAAGGACTACTACTACTACTACTACTACTACTACTACTACTACTGTATTATAATAAACTTAGCGGAATGATTTCCATGTACGTAGCAGACCAATGTACTGTGGTTGTAGCATGTCCATGGGGGCAACTTTGCAAGGTGGGAAAGAGCAAGCTGCCTTGGCCCAAGGTCGACTTGCCCCTCCCTTGCTAACAGCTGACCTTTTACCAATCTAATCCCTCCCCTGCCACCCCTCCCCCTCTATAGCACCTCCGAAAAGGTGGGTCACGCCCGGATCCCCCGTTCATGACCCCTCCATCCTAAATCCGTTCCTTTCCATTTTCGATCCTCCAACAGCTTCTTCTTTGTCACCACAACCCGTGCGTGTGTGTTGCATTGCATTGATCATCGTATGCCACATAACCAGCCCTTGACATCTCACCTCACACAGTACCTGCTCCCTCCAGACGCCAAGAAGGGCCACACGTCCGTCACGAGGCAAAAGACTACAGATCAAGACGCGTAGGATTGCAGCACACGCAGCGTCGCCGTCTGAAAATCATCATTGATCGACAAGTGTCAGCCAGACTACTCGGGTTCACCAACAAGATAACCGCGCCCATCGGTTCACTAGTGTTCATTCCGGCGTGTCTTCCGGTCTGACCCTGACGTCTTCTTTTCCTGCACCTCGTCACGACCGACAACAAGGCGACCCTTGGAGCTGTTCGCAGGATCCACAAGAATCGTGCGCATCGACAACAAGAGAGGAAGGGCCACTCCTCATACATCACCTCCCTCCGTGGCGATCCATTCCCGACAGCCAACGGCCCGAACCATAAAGAAAGTGAAGAGAAAGAAGGAAAAAAAGAAGGGAAAAAAATTCAGGGGGTCTGCATCTAGATCTCTACTGCTGGCTCGCTCCCCGCAGGCTTCGATCACACCGTTGACTGACAAGCGGGAAATCTGAGACGGCCCTGATCATACTCAGTCCTTCCGTCCTATGTTTGGCAGCGACTGCCTCTAGCTTGATCAGATCGCTCATCATCATTATCAAATCGACCTATGATGAAATAGGGTGGCCTCCAATCTTCGAACTGCACAATCCCGCCGTCCATCAGCTTGCAGACGCGCGCGCCGCGGCGGAGGTCTGTGCCAGTCTGCCCTCGCGTTTTCAACCCCTGAGCCGCATTTCAGACGCCCCCCCCCCCCCGTCCTCCCCTGGACCAAGACCCGGGAAAGACTTCGTCATAGCTGGACCGCCACCAGCAGGCCCCCGACCAAGGCCATCCTTTAACCTCATCTCACCTTGGACTGCTTGCACCTTTTGCGCCTTGCAGACGCTGCTTTTCCTGCCTGTCGGTCCTGTTTCACTGCCCTGGAATTGACTGCCAGCCGTCTGACGTATCTACCGTCGACCAATCTTCCCTCATTACGCAGGCCAACCAACAGAGAGCCGACGCCATTCCCTCACCCATCATCACCACTGTTATCCCCGACAACTTTTTACCTCACTTTCCTCTCGCACTCCGGGTTTCTCAACTACCCATCGACTGTCTTGGTATTCCACCTCACCACATCACTTCCGCCTCGTCTACTCCAACAAAACCAAAATCACAGTTGCCTCCCACGCATATCAGGCCAGGCCTAGTCGGATTCCTCCCACACACCCCCTCTACTACACCTCTCTTCAGAGAATCGGATCACGCCTTTTCGAACGCAACTCTGCAATCAACGAACGAAGAAAAGAAAGGAAGAAGAAAAGAAAGGAAGCAATCAGCGCCATTGACTGAGGCCGTGCTTTAGTAGAAGGCGGCGAGCTGAGAAGAAACTAAAGGGAGACGAAGCACATTACAATTTTCCCCCTTCTACTTGCTCTGCTGCGACCGTTCACACCACAGAAAGTAAAAGACAGGACAAGCATCTTCACATCTACGTCAAATTTCTCGCCGTCCGTTTCTAGAGCAGTCTGGGTTCAGCATTCCTCAGCTCTTCTCTGTATTGCTCTGGATCTGGGAAGGCGTTCCCATTGTTGACCAGTTGAAACACCACCGTCAAACCTCAAGGTTACATCATCGCCTACAATGTCTACGATACAACAACTCAAAAACTTTATTCGCCATGGTAAGAGCGCCCTTCCCGCCGCACCCTCCCCTCCCTTTCCCCTCCCCTCCCCTCCTCTGCCGCCTTTTCTTCTTTTTTTGATTTCTTCTTTGATTGTGATTTTTTCTCTCTCCCCATTTTTTTTTCTTTCTTTTGACCTCCCAAATCATTCCTTTGCAGTTAGGCAGGGAAAAGGGATGCAGCATCGAAACTACTGCTTGACGGGTTCTTTCTTGTGAGGCCTCATCTGGAATTCCCTTGGTTTCGCTGGTGCCTGTCTCGCCCTGCCCTGCCCTTACGTCACTTCAAGCCATTCTCACAACCACCCTTTTGTTTCGTTTTGTGCACCCATACATCTCCAAACATACACTTTTCAGCTTGTCATCTCTCACTCTTACACACACACACACACACACACACACACACACTCTCTCTCTCTCTCTCTCTCTCTCTCTCTCTCTCTCTCTCTCTCTCTCTTTCTCGCTCTGTCTCTCCCTCCACACATTCTAACTCAGTCCATCAGGCAAGCAAGCTAGGGTAGCAAACAACGGCGACGAGGCTCAGAGGAAGCAAGAACATTCGCCCTCACAGTCCCAGCCCGCGGCGGCACCCGGCAAGCCCATGGCTCAATCCGATCCTGGCTTCGCCGCGCCTGCTGCAGCACCACAGCCCATCCCTGACGCCTACTCCGGCGCCGCCGCTGACCAGGTAAATCGGGCCGCCAGGGCAGACGGTGTTGCTGCAAATCACGTCGAGGACAGGCAGGCGGTCCAGGGCAACGGGGATGGCAAGAACAAGCGTATGGACGAGGTAACGAAGCTGGTGGCCGAGGAGAATGCGAGCCGGAGCAAGTTCCCCCACTATCAAGGCCTTGAGCGGTGGGAGTTGCTCGAGAAGATGGGCGATGGTGCTTTCAGCAACGTCTACCGAGCACGCGACCGCGAGGGCAACGCCGGCGAGGTTGCCATCAAGGTTGTCCGCAAGTACGAGATGAACAGCATGCAGGTAAGCTCACGCAAACCACCGGCAGTGTCACCAGTCACCATGACGCCGGTTTTCTCCTCTGTGAATATGTTACTTTGGCGTTGGGCGTTTTTTGTGATGTGATTTCCCTACTTTTCCAATTTTGTCCTCTTATACCAACATGGAGGACCTCATCTAGGGCCAGAAGCATCTGCATCCGGACTTCAAACCAAAGGCTCCCAAAGCCGCAGAGGTGCGAGACATTTCACTTTATATTTTTTTTTTTTTTGATTTTAGGGATTTCCTTTTACAATGTACCTCTGTTACTACTAAGCAGAACAACAATACCACTGGTTCTAGCCAGACGAGTGTCGGCGGCCGGTGGAGCGCCTTACAGGATGGGCCGCTTTGACAAGTTGGTGAGCGGCCGTACTGACCTGATCTGCAGAGGGCGAACATCCTGAAGGAGGTCCAAATCATGCGCCAACTCGACCACCCCAACATCATCAAGCTCATCGACTTCTCCGAGTCTAAGCAGTATTACTACATTATCCTGGAGCTCGCACCCGGCGGCGAGCTCTTCCATCAGATCGTCCGTCTCACCTATTTCAGCGAGGACTTGTCACGGCATGTGATTGTCCAGGTGGCCAAGGCTCTAGAGTATCTCCACGAAGAGAAGGGTGTTGTGCATCGGTTAGTACTACCCCCCCCCCCCCGGGTCTCTCTCACCCACGTGTCCGTCCTCGGCATACATGATTAGGGTCCTCTTTGTTGGCTTGTGCGCCATGGCTTTTTTATACATATTTTAACTCCGATCATAGTGATATCAAGCCAGAGAATATTCTATACCAACCGATACCGATGATCCCTTCGAAGCACCCGAAACCAAAGCAGCCCGGCGATGAAGATAAGGTCGACGAGGGCGAGTACGTCAAGGGTGTTGGTGCTGGTGGGATCGGTCTGATCAAGATTGCCGACTTTGGTCTGTCCAAGGTCGTGTGGGATACCCAGACCATGACACCTTGTGGTACCGTTGGCTACACGGCGCCCGAGATTGTCAAGGATGAGCGCTACTCTAAATCGGTCGACATGTGGGCGCTGGGTTGCGTCTTGTACACACTCCTGTGTGGCTTCCCGCCTTTCTACGATGAGAGCATAGAGGTCCTCACCGAGAAGGTCGCGAAGGGCCAGTATACGTTCCTATCACCATGGTGGGACGAGATCTCGGATTCTGCCAAGGACCTTATCACCCACCTCCTGACTGTCGATCCCGAGAAGCGATACACGATCACCGAGTTCCTCAACCACCCCTGGATCACGTCCAGTGTGACACCGGCTGCCGAGAAGAAGGCGAACGTCACCGCTGATGGCAAACTACGTGCCTTTGATGCGACCAAGTTCCAGGATGGCGACAGACGCTACGACTTCCGCTCTCCTGGTGCCGTCAACCTGCGTGAGGTCTTCGATGTTGGCTACGCTGTACACCGACAGGAGGAAGAGGCCAAGCGTCGCAAGCAGATTGGCACCAAGGCCGGTATGTCGAAACTGGCCGGCCTCAACGAGTCGGACGAAGACGAAGAAATGGTCGATGCTGGCGACAACACGCAGTATGTGCACAAGGCAAGCAATGGTACCCAGGGCCTCGAGCAGAGCATGCGCAACACCCAGATAAGTGGCGAGCATCGCGGTCGCGAACGCGAGAGGCAGCAGCGGGCACCAGAGCAAAAGGGCTACGGACAGCATTCTGCAGCTGTCACTGCCGCGGCAAGGCAGCAGGTCAAGGATCGCGCACGGCAGAAGGGTGCTTTTGAGCTGAACCTGGACGGCGCTACGCTGCTTGGTCGGAGAGGGATGAAGCCGGCGGCGCGGGTAGCATAGGAGCACAACCCGCATCCAAGCGATTACTCTAGCCGATGCAGAGGCGGTGTGGGCACGCGCCAGGTGAGCGATCTTGATGGGAGCTGTACGCCTTTCTATACCCCGAAGGAGGTGGAGGAGGAGGAGAAGGAGAACCACTTACAGCTGCAGGAGGCATTGGGCGATCTGGAACCTGGTGGCGAGCAGAAGGGTGATGAGATCCAGACAACCAATGGCAGGGAAGGGTAGATGTATTGGTATGGTTTCACGTCGAGGTGTCTGTACTCATGGTGTCTCTGCTATGTTCTCTCAGCGCACGAGGGCGGTCTTTTTCTTTCCCGGATTCGGATTTTGCATTTGAAACATTCGACGTGGGATTTTCCTGCACATTGCTGGCGGCGTGGTACGATAACAAGAGAAATGAGGGATGCGCCAGTACATGAATTAGCACTAGAACAGATGAGACTTTGTGGTGTGGTGGGCGTTGTGCTGGCCGAAACAATTGAGCCAGTATCTATAGTACACAGGCACTCATAATGCATGGAGTTCGGCAATTATACCTCATAAATAAGTTCATCATGCTCACTGTTATGGCTGACCTGCTCAGATGCGCAGTTGATTTTTTAATATCTCGTATGTGACTGCTGTGCAACCCGGCCTGATACCACGTCCTAATGACCTCTCAGGGATGGTTGATCAGTTTGTCTTGCCGCCTCATCTCCATCATGAGGCCTTCCGTCCTCTGCATAGCAAAAAAGGAAACCCCATCGTGGCCAGCTTCTTACCCGTAGGCTTCTCCTCGCCCCACTCCCCAGGGAACCTCTCCACTTCCTTGCCCATCGTCCAGGCGGGCCTCACGTCGACATGCTCGAAGCCGACCTCAGCCATCAGCCCAGCAAACCACTCCCTGTTAATACCGTGCCTCTCGACGCCGAACATCTTGCTCTCCGGGTGGAACTTGCGCGCCTCGGGCCCAAAGTCCTCAAAATCCGTCAGGGCGAGCTCGCCTCCGGGCTTGAGACAGCCGTGCATCGTGACGAGGAGGGCGCGCAGGTCCGCGATGTGGTGCAGGACAAGGTGGGAGATGACGAGGTCGAACTTCTTCCTCTCCGCCGTGGTGTTGGTGGTGGTGGTGGCGGCGGCTGGCGGAAGACGTGGGTCCTCTGGGTCCTCGAGCATTATGCACAGCGGATGAACCTTGGTGCGCATCGTCTCGTCCAGCTTCAGCCGGAGGGCGTCTATCATCCCCTCGGCGGCGTCGATGGCGAGGATGGAGGAGACGTGGGGCGCCAGGCGCAGGGTGAGGAGACCTGTGCCGCAACCTATCTCCAGGACGTCTGCTGAAGAGAGTGACGACGACGAGGAGGAGGAGGAGAGGATGGGGGGTTGAGCGGCTAGGATGGCCTGGAGGGCGCCTTCGGATGCGCGGTGGACGTCTGGGTTGCTGTCCCAGGCGGCGGCCTCGGCGTTGAAGCGCTCGTTTCCGTTGGTAGTGGTTGTGGTCATTGTGGTATATGGAATGCGGTGTGCAAGGTATAATTAAGTGGCAGTATTTTAAAAGTTATCCTAAAGAAAAATTGTCGTCCTGCCGGCCCTTCATCACCACCGCGGGGGAATGCAGTGGAATTCTGAGGCGACTGGCCATTTACAGTGGGGCAATATTTAGTCCCGGCACCAGCATACATGCATACTTCTATTTCTCATACTTTTCTCGCCCCTCTTTGTTTGATGCTAATATAAAAAGAGAGGTTTACTCTTGCTTAAAATTGGTAATGCTCCTCGCCTGTGCAGATGAGTAAAAGAGAAGAGAGAAGAGGAAGAAGAAAAAAAACCAAAAAAAACCGACCGTATATTTGTTGTCGTCTCTAGGTCTATCTACTTTAAATAGCTGATTAAGTAGCTATTACTAAAGATGGTATTGATGTCAATTGATAATGCGCAGAGCTGCATTTTCCAGTCTGAGGATGGTCGTAGCCCGTCTTTCACTCCTGCATAAAGTGACGCTCATACAGCATGATCGACTTACCACCCAATGAGACAATTCACAATTGAATATACCTTCCCTTTTCCTAGAGACGCAACAGGACTTACAATGTTCCGTTGGGCTGTTTAGCATCTTCACGGTTGACCAGTAAGGTCTGCATACGGCACCAGAATGCCCCTCGCAGCGGAATTGTCCTGGGATATAATCCACTTTGACGTGGTCTCAGGGAGCATATGGACTCCTCCTTCTTTTCTCTCCTCCCCCTCCTCCATCAGGTCGTGCTCCCCAGAGCCCTGGTGCTTCACATCGTCAAAGCTTCCCGGTATCTTATCCCAACTCCTGTCCAGCGTGTATCCTCCGGCCTTCCACCCAGCAGGTATGGTGTCTGCCAACGAAGCCCAAAAGCCCAAAACGGCCATCGACTCGGCATTTCTGTGCGCATCGCCCTTCCTGCTCGCCAACACCACGCCCCACATGGCTGTCTCGCCGTCGTGGGGGACATCGTCGAGGTGGAAGGGTGGCCCGTGCATCATCTCGTGGAAGATAAGGCGGCTAAGGGAGGTGACGAGGAGATCGTTGATGTAAACCTTGCTGAGATCACCACGCGCCTGCATGTACATTTTCTCGTCCCGCACCTCCCTCCAGCACCGCTCGCCAAAGTCGATAATGAACCTGTCGGGGTTCTCGTCCGCGCGGGCCTCACCCTCGGGGTGCATACAGGCCCCAGAAGCCTGGTCAAGAGATAGCGGCGCCGTTCGATCATTGTGTATGATATGGTTGACAGGGTCGTACAGGTGGGGGCCGTCCTGCACCCAGCGCTCCCCATTGTCGCTGAAGAAGCGCACGTGGGCCGCCTTTCGGTCGCTGGTCAGGCGATACTTGTGGGCAAAGATGGACAGGTCGCGGGCGACGTGCTGCATGGTCGTTCTCCAGTGTCTCTTGGGCTGGAGTCGGAAGCCCAGGCGGAGACACTGCCATGAGCCGGAGCGTGGGAGCCTTTCGCTGTCGTCCCTGGGGGTCTTCATGATGACATTGAAGACGCGCGCGAAGTCGGTGTCGCGGCGGTCCCGCAGGCGTGCCAGAGCGCGTGCAGCCTGCTCTTGCGCCCGGTGAACGTAGAAGACCAAGGGTCGGCCTGTGGCTTTGTAGCACTTGGCGTCGCAGGCTGGGTCGATGTAGTAGTAATAGTAGCAGTTCTGGGGGGCCATTGTGATAGTTGCCGTGACGAAAAATTTTTCTGTGGTTTGATAAAAGAGCTTGGAATATTCGAGGCGTCAAATATTGCAGTCCGGCGAGGGGAGGAGGCCATGGGTAAAATAGATGGAAATGCATTCAGTGACTGGGAGCCGTTAGTCGATCGAGTAACATTATCAGCGGTGGGTTTACGAAAACTAACGTGCAGGCTGAAAGTCGTACCAATGAGGCTGGCGGAGTAGGTTTTCGTGCATGAAAGAATTAACAGAGCTGGTGAGATGTGAAGCTGGGGCTGGCTGAAGGGCCGGGCTGGTGATTACTTAAGAAATTAATATACCGTAAACATTTTCACCCGTCAACTAATTAGTGGCTGTATGCGTGCCGTGAGCAATTCCCGGTATTAACTCATCATCTATCTAATTATTGATCACCAGTCTCTCCGTCAAGACGTAAGCATTGGTTGTATTAGACGTTGCTTTCGTTGTCCATGATACACCACCGCTACCACAGCTTTGTGCTGCAATTATCACTGCTGCTTCCCTCACTTCTTCTAACACTGATACTTCGACAATCTGAGCCTTCCTCACCAGCTGCTGGGCTGATACGCCTTGTATTGCTGATGCTCCGGAGCCATGGCTGCATGCTACGAGATAAATGTGGTTGCGTTGATTCTCCATGGTGGGCATTGTTCACATATGCCTTGCCTACACACTTACTCTTCGGTTCGATGTGTGTTGTCTTCGATCTTGATATGTAACGATAATGTATCAAACTGTGGGAGACGGCAAACCAGTTGTAGAGAAATTGTTCAGCTTTGTATCTCTCCTTTCCTGGACACAGGAATTGATCACATATCTTGTTTAATCATGACAGATCAATGGGTCAGTTCCTCTTATGTCAGATGGTGGTAGCGAGTTCATGAGTTTATTAATAATCTCATCCTCTGAGTGAGATCGAAGGTTTTGTGAGATTGCTCGCCCTGAATAGTAGATTCCATTCCAAATATGAAATCGCAGCTCGTCTTACAGCACTTGAGACAACCACAAAAATTGTCACCGTGGTGCCTAGCTAAGTACCTCTCTATTCCTGTACGCTGTAGCCCCTAGTGAAATAAGAGAGATAAGTCGACTTGACTCAATTTCTACCAATGACCACTGAAGTGCAGTTTGGTATGACATCTGAAGCTCATTTGACCTCAAGACCTAGCGCTGACGAGGTATAGTTGTCGTAGCGGTTGGATGCTGTCATTTTATCTCTGTTGTATTTTTTCTTCTTTCCCTGTTTTTTCTTTTCCTTCTTTTCTTTCCTTCTTGCGCAGAGTAAAGGGGGAATGTGTTTCTAGTGAGGTTCTGCTCTTCCATATACATTCAAGGCCACAATACGACCGGGAATATTCTAATGATACCTGACATCTCATTTAGTTATAACCTGCAGTAATATTCTAAAGCTTCTTCAACATCGATTATCTTAATCGTTCAGAACCCTAGCAGCAGATATTGAGTCATCAGATCGCATCTCTAGACCCTGAAGACTCTTCGCAGCTCTACTAAATCTTATAGTCGTCTAACCTCCTTGTAATTGCACAAAAAAATCGTCATAGACTGAGCGTTGAACAAGTATCCTCTGATTACAGTCGCCTGTTGAAGTTCTTACTGTTCTAATTACATTTGTTGATGTAATAGTTAATAGGTGACGTTTTTGTACGGCTAGCTAGATAAATGTCTCTGCTTCTCATATCATACGGAACGGCAAATAGATCCAAAGACGTCAATTGTGGTACGCTGGTATAGTCTATATATACCTGGTGTAAATAAAATGTCCCGACTGGCCAGTCTTTCATACTAATCAGGCACGCTTCAAGGCCAAGTCGCATGGGGCTGACACCTTGTGCATGCATCATACCATCAATGTCTCAATGTTCAATGTCTCATGTGATTAAAGTCGATGACGATCCCGAGATGAAACCGCATTTCGAGCCGGTCGGACTCAAATTGACTTTCTCCATAGCCCAAGACATTCCATTACTCAATGACAGATCGAACAATTATCCACTCTCATATGCCAACGGTCTTGCTCGGATGGGGGAAAGCAAAGTACGTACTGACTGACTCGGGAGTTACCTGACGTCTTTGAAGCATCGGATATATTGGTCCGGAACTCACTTTTGAGGGCTGCATGAAGACGTGGAAGCAGCAGAGAATAGGCCTTACACGTCACACTCATTCATCTATAGGTCGGAGAGATAATTAATAGCTGAATTGCAATAGCATTGATTCTCAGACAGAGCATAGTCCACATTTTTAACCTGGGATGATTATTGGACACCATGATGATGGCTGGTGACCAAGAAGAGAATAGTCTTAATTCAATGAACAGCGCAATTGTTGAAGACGGGATACCAAGCACACAAACAGTGCTGATAATATTGAACGGGCCTTCTGTCTTCCTCTGAGCCTAGAGTGATTTATATACATGCACCTTAGCCACATGAATGCTGTTTTCCTCCCCTCTCCGACTCATGCATCCCAAGCTTGTTGACTTGATAATCATTCTCAGGAATCACAGGCACAAGTGGTAAAGTTAATACCTCGACCTTACGACCTTGTCCGCCCCCAGCGGAGCCGATTCAATGCCCAATCAGCGGCGAACGTTCTCAGAGGGGGCTTGGCCGGACAAGAAGACTGTTGACGTTGGCCGAAATGGTGTCACAGTCTCGGCGGACCCTTTCGGTGGCATCTATCAGATCAGCGCAAAGATTGAGGATACCAGGTTCGCTCTCATGATCGCGGCCCCCTGGGAGCAATTTGATCAAGACAGGCGACAGGATCCAAGTTTTGTGCGTCAGTACCGCAAGCATATGGAACGACGACTTGAGGGCAAGATTCATGGGTACGGCTTGGTCCTCGATATTCGCCCAGGGGCTGTAGTCATCAAGCATGTTCATAGCAGCTTTGGGAGTCAAGTTCAGTACGAATATGAGAGCCACGACAAGAACCTCTTCGTCCAGACGGTTCTCAGAGTTCGCGATGACGGTACCATCATCCAGGCGAGTCAAATCACGAACAACACTGGTAAAGCCTGCCACGTGTCGGCTACCCTGGACCTCGCATTCGCCGTTTCTAGAGCCTCCTACGGTCAGCTCACGGATCAGGGCGGAGTCGAGATGCCAGAAAAGATCAACTTGTACACCCGGCACACTGCTCACCAGGGACAGACATCGATCTACTCCATCGACAACGATAGCCTAAATGGGCGACTGTCTATCTATCCCGTCTTGTACAACACCACGCGCCAGTGCTACCTGGACATCAAGCAGAATATCTTTGATGATGATGGCTTTAGAGGCCAGGATGATAACCCGCCTGCCAAGCTTCGAGAAGCCCAGTCTCGTCTGAAGGCTCAGGACCTTGCCATTGGACCGAACGAGACCATAAGACTTGGGTGCATTTTACGTGCCGAGGATATACGATGGTCCGAGGAAGGGAAGAAGCTTCCATCGTCCATGTCGTTTTTGGGTCCAGAAGCATTTGATGTCGAGGCCATCCTACCTCAGAGCTTGTTTGCACATGAAGACGGTGTTTCTGAACCACAGACAGTCTTAAGCCGTTACCAACAGACCGTTCAGAACTCAGGTGGGACTCACTTCAGTCCCGTTCTGGAGACGATTGAGAGCGCCATCCTCTGGGCTAACGCCAACTATATCATTGGCTGCTGTTCTACTCCCTTGGGCAACGCATACTCTAATTCAGTGGCCGTCATACCTGACCACATCGCCCTCCCTCTAGGCTGGCCTAGAGACAACTACTGGCAGCTTCGATTTCTCCAAAGGTTCCATTGCAGCAACATTGAGGAGCTGTTTCCTGGCACCAGGGACAAGGCTCACGCATTTGCTCAAGAGATCGACTCCATCCTCAAGGGCCATCTTCGATGGTTATTCAGAGTTGCCACGATTCATGTTGAAGTGTATGGAGAGATCCGACACTTCTGGAGGCGATCCTATCTGATCAACGGACGCCCTAAGGACGGCGCAGTCTACCAGCTCGACACACAGCTGTATCCATTCTTGCAGCTCTGCGAGTATTACACTACCTACGGAGCCCGTGATGAGTACAGACAGTTTGTGGTCGACATGATGCAGACCACAACCTTCACAAAGGTCCTCAATGACCTCTTGTCAAGGCTTGATACGAAGCACAACCTGTTCATGACCGATGAGACCCCGGCTGATGATGACACCAGCGACTTTCCCTTCCACATGTCCAGCAACATTCTGGCCTGGTACACTCTGAGGCAGGTCTCCAAGCTTCTCAACGACACCCAGGCCCTGCCCTGTGACGACGCGGCTACAATTCGAAAGGTCTCGGACGGTATCCGCATTGCTATCTTCGACCGTCTGACCTGCAAGTGCCCCGACGGTTCTGGCATAACGATGTTTTCATACGCTCTGAATCCGTCTCCAAAGGCGGGTGTCAGCGAACACCGAATGTACCACGACGGTAACGACATGCCCACCTTGCTTGCACACGAGTGGGGCTTCCTCAAGATGAATGAGGGCGATGAGTGTGACAACCCAGCCTGGAGGGCGATCTGGGAGAAGACGCTGGACTGGGCCTTCACTCCCAACCCAAATTATCCAGACTTTGGGACGCGCGGCAGTGCCAAGACATCCAAGTACAACACTGGCTACGCAGGCAAGGGGAAGGAGCCATTTCATGGTCTTGGAAGCGATCATAGCTCAGGTGCGTGGGTTCTGGGGTTCTTCCAAGAGTGGAAGTTCTATCAGATTATGGGTAATAAGGCCCGTGAGGACCAGGCGTGGGCCAAGATCAAGGGCTCGATGCAGTGGGATGGTACCTTTTCCGAGGCGGTTGATGTCTACAGTGGGAAGTGCACCAGCAAGACCTGGTTCAGTTGGCCTGGAGCTATGATCGGGGCAAACCTCATTGACACGGTCATCAAGCAAGCCCGAGAGTTCAATAACCGCTCTCAGGACGCCGGCAGAGGGTAGGGTTGTTTCTTGTGCCTCGTCCACCTTTCCCCCTTTCCTGAGATTTACAGAGAAACAGAACACAGCTAGACTCAAGTGCGCCCCCCCCCCCCCTTCCTACTCTGACTAGATACAAAAGGAACAAAGAAATAGATAAAACAAAATTCACGCAAACATACTAGGGTACACATGCTCTGAGATTAATTATATTCGCAAAGTGAAAGCATCCTTTTCTCCCATATCTAAGTAACCTTCTAGGTATCCGTAATTTGAAATCCGATTTCTTCCCGAGAATCATCCACGAGCCTTGCCCATTCCAACAGCAGTCTGAACATATAGATCTGCATATCTTCCCTCCTCATTGCCTTGGCCGCCCACTTTGCGCCTGCATCGGCGATCTTCTTGCCTTCCGCCTCGCCGTCAGACCCGAAGAACCGGATCAGCTTCCACAGATCTTTCACGAGCCTCACGTCCACAGGCACAAAGTGCACAAACGCATGTATCCGGTCCTCCCACCACGCCTGCCACAGCGCCGTACGGTAAGGGAGCGAACCAGAGGCGACAAAGGCCGGGAACCTTCCGCTAAAAGCAGCGCCGTCGAGGTCGACCAGATGGCGGTGCTTCCATGCGGTATCGAATGGCACGCTCCCTGGAACCTCTGCATCTGGCGATCCGTAGAAGTGCGTGGTCTCGGCGATGCAGTCCGGCTTGTCGCACCTCCCGAATTCTCCTGCAAAGGATACATCGATGGCCAAGTTGTTGGAACTGCCTGGTCCCTCTGCCTCTAAGCGCTTCTGCTCGTCCTTCGCGGAGCTCACAAATCTCGGGCGGAGAAAGCTCTCCCAGAGCCCGTTGACAGTTGTGGCCTCTGTGTTCTTTCCTCTCCAGAAGACGCTGTTCCCCTTGTCTTCCCATGACACGGCTCGGCTGTCATCAAACTGGACGTTGCTCGCAAAGACGAAGACACTGGGGTATATAATGTCGTTGTAGTTGTGCAGGCGGCTCTGGCTGAAGACTGGGAAGAGCTCGTGCGTGGGGCGGGCCGCCTGTGGCCGCAGCAGGCCGCCGTGGAGGTAGAAGAGATCTGGCTGGTGGCACAGCTCGCTGGCCGCGGTCCAGTTCGACACAAAGCCGCCGATTGTGTGTGGACCGTAGCAGGACGCACAGGATATCTTCTTGTCCCACCAGTGATAATTATGAACGGAGGCGTCGGGTGGACAAGTCGAGGCTATCCATTCATAGAAGATGGGTTGGCTGTACCAGGGTTGGAAGTATGGGGAGGGCCTGGTGAAGCGCTCAGGGTCGTCCTCAAGGTATTGGTTCGACCAAGGTGGACTCGACGCCTCGCTGAAGCCAGAAAGCTCTGTCTGACGAGCCAACCTGCCCCTGGACTTCTCTCCGTCTTGTAGGTAGGATTGCATGCGATCATAAGGGACCGAGACCCGGCACTCGTCGTCAAGATTGAATGCCACCTGCATATTGGGTAGCCACTGGACGAAAGGCTCCATCATCTCTGCGATGTGCTCTAGCATCCAGGTGTACTGCTCATCATGTGGCCCAAACGTCATCTTTCCATCCTCAATCACAATGACGCCAACAGAGGTGGCGGGCGTCTCCAGCATGTGTGAGGTTCTCTCGCGAAGCTCAGCAGGCGTGGCGCCCCAGAATGGGAGCAGACTCGAGTGGATCTGGTCGAAGTTGTCGATGATCGGTGATTCATTTTCCACAGCGTAGTTGTACCATGCATCGAATCCAGGCGGTGGAGGGATGCCGTAACGTCTCTTGTACTCGTCAGCAGCTTGTTTGAGCGTCTTGCTCATAGCTGCTTGTCCAAGCCACCCGCTCGAGGTGTGCTCAGCATCTCTGATGACCGCTCGGATCGCTTGTGTGTTTGTGTATCGGAACTGTAACAGGCTCTGGCCAATGATGAGCGCAAACGCGCCAAGCATATGGAGCAGCAGGAGGCGCGTGTTCCTCCTTTGTGACCCGTCTCGAGCGTCGTGAGCATGGGCTTTGTGGTCGCTGGCCCTCGAGAAGTGAAGGGCGCCTCCTGCGCTCACACAAAGCAGAAAGACAGCTATGATCCCACTCCCTCCAGACAGAACCTCAACCAGTGCCCCGTTGAGGATACCCATCTCCAGCTGCACGAACGAGCCCATAAAAACCAAGATCAAGCCCATCGTGACAGCCGAGATGGAGCTAAGCATATGAACCACGGCCGTCAGCGCAAACGCTGCCACTATACTGTCAACGGTCATGTCGCGTTTGGTCATCCAGTCCGTGTTCCACATTTGGCTGTGCAAGTCGTTGATCTCCGCCCACCCGGTCGTGAGAGTGATGAATTCGGATAAGGTGATGAGGCCAGCGGAGACCCAGCATACGTAGGGAAGTCTTGATCCGGTATTGGGCTTTGTCTTGTCGTCATGTACAAGGTACCCGGTGGCGCTGATGAGAAGGGCATCGACGCACAGCAAGGCCACCTGGACAACGGGAATTGATCCCTCCAGTGTCTGAGCGGTCGGGCATATCGCACTGGTTTGAGTGGCCGGTTCTATTGAGGACGACCAAAACAACCTCCCAGTCAGTCCGAACAGCAAGATGGAGGCCAGGAGTTTCAGGCCATCAGCCTTGAGTACCCTTGTCGCTAGCACCCGGGGGCTCCTCATCAGAGGAACCAGCTCCAGGAGGAATATCGACAGAGGAAGCAGCAGCTATTGTTCGTTTCCCCAAGTTTTTGATTAGTTTCCGTCGCCACGTCTTGCCGATAAAAGCTTCAGCTTCGGGTAGGAAACGCACATAGATACCAGACGAAGAGCAATGTATCCTGTCCGCTATTTTCGTGAATAACCAAGTCCTGACTACAAGTCCGCAAATAAGCATTAGGTGTAGTAGGAGTCTCGAGGCTCGCTCAAGTCCCGTCGGCCCAGCGGTCGTGGTGTCGCTAGCTTTCGGAAGGCCATCTTCGACAAAATCCTCTGTTCGGAGCGCCGTGAACTCGTAGGTATTCTCCTCATGTTTTCTTTTCGGGAAAAGCCTGATAACGAAGAGACCCGCGCCGGTAAGAAGTAGCGTGAGGATCGAGGAGGGGGTTGGGATCTCTGCACATGGGCAACAGCACTTAGTATGATCCAACGACGCATTCAGATCAATGCGAGAGTCTACATGAGGGGCACGACAGTGTAGAACGCGCTATATGAAGATACGTACCGAATGCAACACTCTGGCTGTAGCGAACAGTGAGAACCACGACACAAATTCCAAGGGTTCTAGTCAACGTGAGTGATTGTATCAGCGCGGGGTGAACAACGAACAGATCTGTGATGGTCTCGCGCCTCATCGCATAAAAGACCTACATAGAAGACAAGAGCAGAGGTCTTGATAGCCGTGTCGTCATCTTGCTATAACGAGCCGAGAACAAAGTCGAGTATTACACGGGCGATTTGCGTCTTCCCGTGCGTACTTGTCGCGCAAAGCATAGCGACGTGCGTAGAAGGGGGGGGGGGGGAATTACAACAACGACCATGATGGAGGAAATAAAGGGATTCCCTCGCCTTACGCCCGTCACACATTGGTGACAGGTTATTTAAAATGCAAGACATGGGCTGATGCACGTTGGATCAGGGTTGGGGGCTTACGCCTCAGCTGGAGCGGGTCGGACGGTACAAGCCGACGACGATGTGCTCTGCGCATGGGTGAAAGGAATACCACAGGATCATTCGCTTTTGGTAGACGATGCTGACTGCATATAGGTACCGTGCCAGGAAGGATTCAGGGTGAAGGTCTTGCCGCTGGTTCCGAAGTGCCCAACAGAAAAAGCCAAAAAAAGTGAGGTGGTGATCTGCAGCAACTCTAGCTCGGGATGTGTGCCTATTGCATGTGCATCTCATGCCGGACTTGAAGCAGAGATGAGCCATCACTTCCGTGCTGTCTGCAATGCCAACTGACCTGGGCACTATGGGATGTACAGTACTTTTGCACCTCTGGAACGTCCCGTTATGCTTGAAATTTCGCTTAAGCGAGCCGCTCCCATTGGGCATACAGTATCGCTGAACGTTGCATCTGTATTCTCCACATATGCTGTGTCTTGTTGACCACAGCAAAAAGTGGGAATGCCTGCACCGATCCTGCTTGTACATGCTACAGTATGTAGTATGCAGCAAGCATGGAGGGTCTGGTGATGGGCACTGGCTAATGCTTCTTTGTCCAAGTCAATCGCCACTTGCTGTTGCGAGGACACTCAGTACACTCCAGTAGACTGGAGACCTCTCATGTATTAGACAGCCTGAAGAGGATGCCATTCATTGTGTGGTGCAGGAGCCAGGAGATGCATAACACAAACGATAGTGCTCTGGCTATTGGTGTGGAGTCAACATGGATGATATCTGAGGTGGTCTGGATTCTCAAGACACAAAGTATCAGCAGCAGTTACTGTAGAAGGTGATGATATCTCTGAGTTGTCTGTGACTCCCCGAAATCAACAGAAGATTCGACCAAATGTGGTAATAATTTTGGAACAATACTCAAAGAACAGCATTGCAGTCTTATTATCCTACAGTCTGCTATTTTCCTCATCTTGATGTAGAATTGGGACCTGTTCAGAACATCATGCACTTGCTCACACACTGTTTGGTGCTCGAACGATCAAGGACAATGCAGTTTATCCAACTTGTCATCTTAGGCCATGACACCAGGTAACCAGGGAAAAGGTTATGACAGATAAAGAGATAATTGTCAGGACAATTTTCAAACGAGCAAACGAGGAGATCATACAAGAAGTGCAGGTTAGAGGGATGTGCTGTTGACAGAAGAAGGGAATGGACAGTGGCATTGGCTACAAGCCGTCTTCAGGGTGTACACAGCACTGCTCATGAGCCCAGAACACTTCCCACAGGGCCTGGAACGCCAAAGTGACCCACTAGAACCGTGCACTTCAGGCCCCTTCAGGGGATCATGCCCCCCCCCCCCGAGCCCCCAATGAGCCCCTGAACACACGTGACAGCTTAGCACTCTGGAGGCGCTAACGAGGTGGGGCTCAACTTTGTCCTTGAAGGTCCAAGATGCGCTCCAGTTCTGTTCCAAGACCTCCTCAGCACCAGGCACTTCTTGATGGATTGGAGGCAATTCCTGTCCTGTGGATGATTGCGCAAGCATCTTGAAGCTGCGCCGAGGCAGCAAACTACCCTCCCCCCCCCTCCGCCCCCCAATCTGCCCACAATGGCTGAGTCATCGCGACCAGTGCTTCTCCCTCAGAACCGCAAGATCCGACACCTTCAAGGCATCTTTGTGCGAAACCTCACCTTCGATCGGCCTCAGGGGCGAACGGCAGATGACTCGGCCGTCAAGCATTCGCCGGGAAAAATTGAGTCCCTCCGCGAGACGTCTCAGCTTCAGCACTCGGCATCCAGCGAGAACCTTCGTCCTGGGAGTGCGCGGCGCCGGAGTACGAATCTGGGCAACGCGACGCCGTTTACCAGGCAGCGACACCTCGAGGCTTCGATCGACAAGTGCGTCGCCAATGCTTTCTTCTCCCTCCACGTCCAAGGGGGGGAGGAGGCGGAGGACCCGGTCTATATCAGCGAGACGGCAGAACGCGCAACGGTAAGGAGAGCACCCCGTCAAGCAGTCAGGGTGGCATGACGCGGGCTGACTTTGCCTTGCTCCCCCAGAACTTCGACTTCCGCTTCTTTGAGCTTTGTCGCGCCGTCGACTCGACCGTCATCCGAAGCCCCCTGGTCACCGTCAAGCTCTGGGCCCAGCGATCTGGGAAGTGGTCTCTCCACCTCGAGGAACTGGTAGATTTGCGCCGGCTCAACTTCCTGGGCAGTATGGTGGGGACCCACTTCCCTCCCAACTGCCTGGTCTTCCATCTCGTCGACGGCATCTACACTCTCGAGCTGCCCTCCAAGGCCTTTACCCCCAGACAAGGCACCGTCGAGCTCACCTCCTCCTATAACGCCCTCATGCGGCTATCCACCCTCGAGTACTCGATACAAGACGCGCTGGCAGCTCAGGACATGCTTAAGAAGCAGATTAGTGACCTTGTCTCTGGCCACTCGGACGAGAAGCTTCAGTTGACCAAGGCTGAGGATGGCCTGAAGCTGAGCAACAAGTACGTGGCTGCCGAGCAGAGGTCGGTCAAGACGGCGATAGAGCAGATAGAACACTTGAACACGTCCATAATGGATCGCCGCGACATGATGAACAAGGGGCGCTCTGCCATGGACAAGACGGACCAGGACATGAAGAATGCTCTTCTCAGATTGTTCGACGATAAGGAACAGTGCCAAAAGACAAGAGACGAAATTCGCGGGCAGCGCCGCCGCATATGCGAAGACCTGAACAATATCTTCAAGATCGAGCCCGTTCCCGACGGCAAACCCCTACAGTTCCAGATCCGTGGCATCCACCTGCCCAATGCCGAGGACTATGGTGCAGGCTTACTGAGCGGTGCTCAAGAGGATGAGCTGTCTGCGGCGTTGGGTCATGTTGCCCTGCTCACCAAGCATCTTGAGATGTATCTTTCGGTACCTCTGCCCTATCCCGTCACCTATTGTGGCAGCCGCAGCTACATCACCGACGATATATCCATTCTCAAAGATCCTACCCGCGATTTCCCCCTCTATATCCCTCGGGGCGGCTCTGCGGCACAGTTTCGGTTCGACTACGGCTGGTTCATTCTGAACAAGAATATCGAGACCCTCTGCACGGCACAGGGCCTCAAGGTCATGGACATTCGGCACACGCTGCCCAACCTGAAATACCTTCTCTACGTTTGCAGCGCGGGCACCGACGAGCTTCCCGAGCGCAAAAAGGGCGGCGTGCGAGGCCTCCAGGCCGGCATCATGCGAAGCCGAGGTGTGAGTCTCGCAGACGACATGGGGAGCCTGACGTCAAGTCGCCGTGGCAGTGTTGATAGTGACTTGCCTGGCGGCGGTGGACTGGGTGGCGATGACTTGCGACGCAAGATGAACGAGCTGGACGACAAAACCGCCAGGAGCTCGGATGGTGGTGATAGATCACCAGACGTGTCTGAAGTTGGTCTTCCTTTTCGCGAGGGATTTGGGAAGATGACCCTCCGGACGAAGGGCATGCGGGAGCATGTGGGCAAGTAAAGAGGCTGTCGTCCCTGTTGATCACTTTTTTCTATCTCCTTTCCCTTTTCATTCTTGATGGTTTTTTTGTTTTTTTTTGCTTGATTGCTGTTGAGATACCCTAAACGCATTTTGATTCAGAGTTTCTAAAATATAAAAATGATACAGTCTTATCTGAATTAGACAATTACCCTGCCCAGTCCCTTAAAAGTCATGTCTGGCATGCTTGCTTTTCATCCTCAACCAGTGTCCATATTTGAACAACACAAAGGGGATTGGAATAAACACTATGCTTAGGAAACCAAGCAGGGAGCTTGCCCAGCCGACGCCCAGCTTCGTGTACAGTGCGTTCGCGAACAGCGGGAAACCTGCGCCAACCATGCTTCGCAGGAAATCGTTGCCTGCCAAAACACTAGCAGCATAATCTGGGTATGCATCGGACAGATAGTTGAGAACGGCGTTGAACAGCAGGAACGCGCCAACGCTGAACCATCCTGTGCCGATGATGGGCACGATCCAGTGGATCTGCGGCTGGCTTGTCCACCCGAACCAGAACAGACAGATGGGGAGCGCGAAGGCTCCCACAAAGGCTGGCGGTAGACGCCATTCCGGCATCAGCTCGCCATTTTCGTTGAACTTGGGCTCGATATAACGGTGCTGGTACCAAAATAAAGGAGGCGCCACGACGAATATCCCGATCAGCAGGCCAAGGTATGCCAGACCCAGCGTCCCCAAGCTGAACTGGTACATCTCGACAAAGACGATGGGAAAGCTTTCAAACCAGATGTAGAGAAGGCCGTACACAAGTGCAATGTACATATCCAGCGCAAACACGATGGGCTCCGTGAAGAGCAGGCTGAAGGGCCGGATCAGCGTCATGGTTAAGATGTCTCTGCCCGTCATGTCTTGTCCGATCAGCTCAGGCTCGCTGATGAGCTTGTCGTTGCCCGTCAGCTTCCGCAGGCGTCTGGTCCGCCGGTAGAGAATATTCGCGGATGATGTCTCTGGGAGGAAGAACACAAGAACGAGAAGACAGAATCCCGAAAGCCACATGAGCTCCCAGATGGCCCAGCTCCAACCCCTGGCTTGTACCGCAAACCCGCCTACCAGTGGACCCAGAGTCGGTCCACATACAGCTCCGATGCCCCAGACCGCGAGGCCGTACGTCCGCTTGGCGGGGGTGTACATGTCACCGATGCTGGCGCCACCTGTCGCGAGAGAAGGACTGCCGATGAAGCCTGTCAGGAACCGGAAGGCCAAGAGCATGCCGAAGTTGACGGCCAGCGCCGTGGGCACCTGGAGTACCACGAAGAGCGCGAGCGTAATGATGTACACCGGGTTGCGGCCGATCTGTGGGATCTCGGACATGGGCGCCCAGATCATGGGACCCACGGCATAGCCGGCCACGAAGAGGGTCAGGCCCAGCGTTGCGGCGACCTGCGACACGCCGAAGACAGTTTCGACATCTGTGATACTGGAGGAAAATATAGCACTGCCGATGTACACCGAGAAGGTGAGGAAGCAAACCTCGAAGGTGACAAAGAGCTTCTTGGGTCGAGACCAATTCTGAGGATTCTGGAGGGTTGTTTGGGTCGTCAGCCTGAGATAATCCATATAATACACACCCATCAGCCGTAACAGCACGAGCGGTGGGAGGGCAACCAAACTGACAGCTGGATCATCTGGCCCGTACCAGTCCACGATATGCACATTCTTGCCCTTCTCAGGGTCAATATATCGACGGTCTTTTTCTCGCAGAACATCCTGCGAGTTACTCCTGGCGTCGATATCGGTCGAAGAAGAAGAGGCGCCTGTCTCCGGCCGTTCCGTCTTCCCGTGCAGGCCCATATTTGTGGACTTCTCCTCGTTTATATAGCGGTGCCATACTGACGAGTCGACCTCTTCAGGATATTGGAAGACTCGGCCACCCGTGATGAAGCGGCAGCATTGTCCAAAGAAGGACTCGCGGATGGTATCGATCATGGCGCTTGGGTATCTCTGTGATTACAGCCTCTCACATGTAACGGATAACTTTCTGGGCTGCGCTGGAAGACGATGCTGTAGAAGGGGCAGTAATTAAAAGAGTCTATGAACTAGGCGAGCACAGCGTTACGAGGGACTCGAAAGCTTGATACCCAATTGATATGACTACATATACTATACAAACATCTGGCCTTACTTCGGGAGCGTCATGGACTTCGGCCCAGCAGGAAAAGTAATTCGAGTCCGAACATAGCATGCTCTTTTTTCCTTTCCGCGCGGATCGATCCGCACTCCGTGGTCTGTCCGACAGGCGGTGCCGGCCCTTTGGGGACCAGCTATGTTTGCCAGCGATGGCCACTCGATTTTACGATGAAGAGTTACCTCCCGCGTGAACTTGCCATCGATGCTGACTATCCTAGGGCAGGGCGGGTGACTGACGTACGACACTTGAGCCTCAGGGTCCACAGGGTAGAAAGAAAGAAAGACGGCTCAGAATATCTATGACGTTGGTGGATTCTCTGATGATAGTAGCGCGCATTGTCCTCGTATGGGAATCAAGCAGAACAACGCCAAGCAAACGGAGGGCCACAGGAACATGTTTGCCGTGAAATCTTAATGAAGATTTTCAGTTTTTAGAGGTCTTCACTTGTGATTCTAGTATCGTAGATTTCACGTTCAAGCACCAAGCACGAAGACGATACAGACGCTGTCTTGGACTTGGATCTATTAGGCTGCCCAGGTGAGAAGGGTCTAGGAAACCATTGATTACTACGGAGTATTACAAGTTACAGCTTGATTATTCATCCAATCGCTTCCTGGAGTGGGCAAGGAGAGTCCGGTACTAGTAGCTATTAAATCTTGTCTTGAAACCTGTCAAGGTAATCGAGCAGAATCCTGCACATGTGTGCATTATAATAACTACAATTCGTACTTTGGATGAGAGAGTTGACCATAATTCTGGTGCATAACGTATTCCCAAGTATGAGAGGCACCAAAGACAGCACCTTAACATCTCCTGAGTAAATACCAGGTTTTACGAAGCAATCACACTATCAGTGACACCCAGCCTGGATCATGGCCAAAACAGTTATCTGCTTAGAGAGGTATTTGGTTAATCACCTGTTGAGGAAGGTTTTTTGGGGTGTTTTCTTCATGAAATTGGCATAAATGCGCCACAGCCCTATTGCCCCCAATCGCCATCTCTCAATGGCTTTTGCCAGGGACCAAAACAAATTACAGGACCATGGCACAAATGCCCCGGCCCGATTGAATGCCTGAATCTGCTAGGCTGGTCTGGAGGATGTGTGACTGTTGGAACCCCTGTCCTGCTGCAGCCATTGGCTCCCGGCATTTGCATGCACGAGCTGCAGCCTGCCAGCCTGCCAGTAATTTGCCCGCTTACACAGCCAAACAGGCAACTCATGTTGGCCACCGGAGCAGACATGAAACTACTACGTAGTACGCTCTCGGTGATCAACATGGAACAGCTGAATCCCCCTTTGATGACAGCGCTGTTTGCCCCAAAGGAAGATGGGGGTGTTCGGTGAAGAGTTTGAGACATGATCTTAATTAATTGCTTGATATTTTATCTGTGTTGCCCTCCATAGCTGCCCGACACCCATCATGTGTGGTCTTGTTCTCCAACCTGCAGAAGTGTTCTTTTTTCTTTCTTTTTTCTCGATTGAAATTTGCAGCCGTCGACCTCGCACGTGGACTCACAATCGACCTTAGAACATCACCGCCTTTGATAGATTGTGCAGTTTAACTTACCTGGAAATGGAGTTCGTGAAAGCCACAACGGTCTCGACGGTCGCGTCTCCACAGCAGACGCTCTATATCATCGATTCGATATACGACTCGCAGTACAGCCCAGGGCAGACGGGAGGGTTAGGTGACGATCTCGACTCGTACATCACTTACACGACCACGTCCACTGTCGGTGGCGCAGGCGCAGGCGCAACATCGGATGCAACGACCACTTCATCTGACCCGACCTCAACCTCTACGGTGAACGTGTCTCCCAGCAGCACAAGCAGTGCCTCCAGCAGCACAAGCATTGTCTCGAGCAGCAGTACAAGCATTGCCTCGATCAGCAGCACAAGCATTGCCTCCAGCAGCTCAACCGCCATTTTCAGTAGCAGTTCTGTCATTCCCAGCAACGAGACCGTCAGCGCCACCGGCGCTGCCACGTCAGGAAGCTCAGCGGTTGCCACGACCCTGTCGCAGACGGGCGGGAATGTCGCTACATCCAGTGAGACCCGTTGCACCCCCCCCCCCCTTTTGCCGACCACTCATGGCCCTTCCGCTGACTCTGCGATTTTCTTAGCGTCTACAGTACTCGCGAGCACGACCTCGGCAGCTTCAAGCTCGTCAACAGTGGTTGCCAGCGCTGGAACCAGCCTGAGCTCGACGTCTGGGGCAACCCCATTGCTGCTCTTGTCGCTTTATACCCTTCTCATGTTCTTCCGACGTTTTCATTAGGCCCTGGGATGAGGCGATTAAAATTTGACTCACCATCAGAAGACATGTCTCTATAACAGTGGTGGTGTGGTGTTGAAGGAGCATCCTTTCTTTTTTTTTTTTTTTTGTCATAGCAATTGGGATCTTAACCATGCTATTCCATCAACAATTTGTACATATCTCAAGGATCCACTATACAAATCAGATGGCGTTCAAGCCCATCGTGCCGTCAAAAAGACAAATACACACCTTGTTCGGTTTCCACTTCGGACTCAGCTGTGAGCTGGTAAGCGTTGTGACGCAGTAATTATCAGATCTTGACGGGGCACCGCTGGGAGTCTGCATTGAAGGCTCAACTTTTACTTGGTACAAATCTTGTGAGGTCCCTATTGCTGGTGAGAGCAGCCCGTGATAATCGATTGCCCAGAAGAAGAGATCAACGCCTGGATTTCACGAAAATTCAAATTACTTTGGTCAGGTTCGTGATACTGTTGTGACCCTATTCTGACGTAGATACAAGCACCTTGTAATGAGACATGCGCTGCGGGAATACGCTGCGAATCAAGGATGCTTGCTGAGTGTACTTATGAATCTAGTGGGTGCGCACATTACTACTGTACATCTTTATTATGATGTAAGTCCAACCCCAGCCCCGCTCGGCACTCGCGTAACAACAACCACAAACCGTTTCACTCAGTCCATACCTTCTGAAGTACTCAGGACAGCGCGGGCATCTTCAGCAACTGTTATTTCAAACATGCCGACAGCCTTGATTGTGGGTGGCCACGGCAAAGTCGCCCAGCTCATCACCAAGCAACTTGTCGCCACACAAGACCCGGCGCCTTACACCGTCCATAGCATCATCCGCAGTCCGGATCAGGTTGCCGAGATCGAAAAGCTCGGAGCCTTCCCCATCGTCCAGGATGTAGAAAAAGCCACCGTGCCTGAGCTTCTGACCACACTGAGCCGCGTGAAGCCGCAGGTCATCATCTGGGCAGCTGGGGCGCGCTTCGGCTCCACGCCCGACGAGATCGACGCCGTCGACCACCAGGCAGCTCTAAAGGTGATTGACGCGCTTGCCATTGCCTCTGGCGCGGGAGACTGCGGGAAGCGGCTCATCAGCATCAGCGCCCTGGATATCAGGGACCGGGAGCACAAGCCTGTGCCCAGCTGGTACAATAAGGACGACGAGAGGCGGAGCGACGGGCTCTGGAAGGCAATTGGCCCTTTCCTGGAAGCCAAATTCAAGGCAGACAGAGAGCTACGGACAGGCAACGACAAGCGAGGTCTGGAGTATACGATGGTCAGACCTGGTGGTCTCAGCAATGATGCGGGAACAGGCCTTGTGAGCGCTGGCAAGGTACACTTGGGTCATATGATCACGAGAGAGGATGTTGCCACGGTGGTGGTCGCCTGCATCAATACATCCGAGACGATCGGGCTTGCATTTGATGTCGTCGGTGGGAATGAGCCCATTAGTGAGGCCGTGAAAGAGGCAGGCCATAGCCGAGCTGATACCTTTGAGGGGTACTACTAATGACACGGGAATACATTGTTTCCACAAATACTACTTCCGCATCCTTGTATACAAGTGAGTCTTATTTTCCACAGCACTGAGAGATGTAACTTTGGCATACTAGAACTAAACAAAAGGGCAGCCCCAAAGGATATCATCAGTTTCATCAAGACGCTCCGAGGCTGACGCTGAGGGTCTTGGAGGTCACCAAGTTGAAAGAGGGGTGGATTACTTATTGCAGGCTCCAGACATGTAGCTATAATAATAGGACGTAGCCTTCTATGCAGATGAGCACCTAGAAATGGGGAACACACCAAGATGTCTGCATGGGAACGCATACTTCCCCGCAGGACCTGCATATTTAGCAGACAGTCACTTTTGACAGTCACTGAGGAACGAAGGACCCCAGATTTATTCATCTGATCAACTGCAGCATTGCCAAGGTAACCAGGCTCTTGGGGTCGTTGGGGGAGGGCCGGCATTTATTTAGTACGCGAACAACAAGTGATGGGCATTCAATGTAACGGCCCTGGCGAGGGGTTATTTAATTCACCCGGGAGCCACGTACAAGATGATCAGCCAAGTTCAACCGGCAACTCATACTTGCAAAAAGTAGCAGCTGCCTGGTACCTATCTCTCGTTCTCTCTCACTCTCTCTCGCGTGGCGACTGCTCACGAACCCTCTACTTGCAATGCCTTTCGGAATCATTGATACAAACACCCAGGACGGTGCTACTGGACCATTATTACCAGGGACGGAGCTTCTCCTCGGCGACACACGCGTGATCGCTAGCAGTGCTGATGAACGGCTGAAGAAGATCACCTACAGGGTAATTATACCAAGAAGGGTTCCATATGACGGTCTCAAAAGTAACAACAGGCTGATTGAGTGTGGATACCTCAGGGTGTTGAAACCGTCCTGATTCCTCAGCCCTCCGAAAGCGATTCTAATGATCCCCTGGTAAGGTTTTGATGGTTACGAAGGAGTTCCTGGGTGAATAGAGACCGGTTGATGCTGACGAGAGATTGCGAAGCTCTGGCCGGATTGGCAGAAAGAAGCGGCTTTCTGGGTCATCTTCCTCAATGCCATCATATTTGCAATCTTGCCGGGCCCGATTATAGCACCTGCCACCTATGCCTTGGCCCCGACTCTGAATGTCACTCTCACAGATGTCGCTAGACTGTCTGGCTACCAACTCCTGGTGGTAGCCGCTCTAGGGTGAGGAGCCTCCCTATTTTGTCCACTGAAAACAAGGTTGAAATGTACTTATGTACTCATTTGAGACGTGACTACTGCTTTAGGCCCATCGTCTCAGTTCTCGCCCAGAAATATGGGAAAAGACCACAGTTTCTATTTGCATCGACAGTCGGAACACTTGGAACCATTATTTGCATTGTGGGATCTCAGCAGTCCCACTACAACACCCTGCTTGCAGGTCGGATAATTCAAGGACTCGGAGTGACGGCTTGGGAAAGCCTTTCCCTTTCTGCTGTGGGCGACATCTTTTATCTCCACGAGCGAGGTTGGCGCACTGCCGTGATTGTTTGCTCTCTGGCCTGCATGGCGTCGATGGTGTCCATCGTCAGCGGCGTCATGACACAAAATGAGGGCTACCGCAATCTCTTTGTTGCTGAGCTGCCCTTCGACGCTGCTGGCCTGCTGGCAACCATCCTGCTTGTGCCTGAAACGCAGTTCATCCGGCCGACGAACTCCCGAGCAGTCGAGCCTAACTCGCAGAGCTACAGCGACAGCCACGAGAAGGGTGCTGCAGAGCACGTCGGTGATGTACGTGCCGCAGGAGGAATGCAAGCTCCTCGCAAGACGTATCTCCAGCGTCTATTACCTTGGTCTAGGACCAACTATACGCAAAAAAGCATCTTTCACCTCCTCGCCGAGATATTCATCCATCTCGTCAACCCGGCCGTATTATGGATCCTCATGGTGAGCGGAGTTCTGGTCTCCATGTTTGTCGTCTCGGCCTACATTTTGTCCCAGATTTGGTCCGTCCCGCCCTACAACCTCGACATCGCAGAGAACGGCTACTTTTGGACGGGGGCTCTTCTCGGCGGGATACTGGCGGTACTGATCGGCCCTCTCTGCGACTGGTCTGCCAGATGGCTATCGAGGCTAAATAGAGGCATCTTTGAGGCCGAATTCCGCATTCCAGTCAATGTTCTGGGGGCCTTCTTCTGCTCTCTGGGTTGGTTTCTATTCATGTGGGTTGTTGACAATCCGCGGCCGCGCGGATACTACCTGGGGTCCTTTTGCCATGGCTGCGCTTGCTTTGGAATTTCCGTCCCATCGACATCAGCTGGATTGTACATCCTGTGGGTAACTATTGTTCACCTTCCAAAACTTCTCTCATAATGGCTTAGATACTCATCAAGTTGATCCATGATATATTCAGTGATTCCTTCCCGGGTCAAGCAACAGAAGTTTTCGTGCTGCAGATGATGCTGAAGAACTTTCTCTTCTATGGATTTTCCAACTTCATCAACACCTGGGCGGCCGAGGCGGGCGCAGGGGAAGTATTTCGAGTGTTTGGCATCGTGTCCATTTCGCTGCTTGCGCTTTGCATTCCTATGTGTAAGTTTTGTTGCGCACCTCTTCACCTCACCTATCATACTACATTCTTAACGTTTTCTAAACCCTTGTCAGATGTCTTGGGCAAGTTGAACCGCAACATAATGTACAAGTTATACACCCAAAACAGAGTTTTTCGACCATGAAGCTAGTCGTTGAGGTATTCTGGTACACTACACATCGCCACGACTGCAGCTGAGGGCTCAAGGGCCACAAATTTTGTGGAATACGTAAAGATAAGACATATGGGTCCAAGACTCACCGACTGAAAACGGGCACCAGGGGGAACGAGAGAACGAGAGGGGCTGGAGGGAACCTACACTTCACCGATCATTGTCATACAAACTTCAAGTACAGTAGACCCCTGGAAGAGATTTTGTTCTCCTGAATCATTAAAAGGGTCTCATATAGCGAAAAATGGCAACGATTGTGATGTCGAAATATTGGTTTGCAAATGAAGTCTCGTGTGTTGCCCCCCACAGCATTGGTGACTTGTTCGCTGAGAACCAGTGATTAGCTGGAAACCGGGGGTGGTCGTGCAGTGGGTGTGGGCGCGCGAACCATTACTTGAAACATCATTGACGGACTGACGAGTGGACAGGTCATCTGTGGGGTCCAAAGGGCAGGCTTGAGTCACCTTCTGAGGGCCGACCTCTTGGTGTCACATGCGTGGCACCCGCTGTCTGGTCAGGTGCTGGTGGACTGCGGCGGGTGCTGTAGCGACTCTGAAAAAATACGACGTATCGACATGTAGAGATGGTCTAGGTACTTGGCCCGAATAGCCTTTATCCGGCTTAAACGATGTACCTCTGCGCAGGAAACACAACCATAGTACTTACAAAGTCAATTCAGACTATATTGCTGCCCAAACCTCACATTAAAGGATTAAAAAAGAACAAATAGACGAGACACGGGAGGCAGAGCCCGTCGTGAAAAAAGTCTTCTGATAATATCTAGTGGTCATTCTCGCATTCTTTTATGTTTCAACCGCCACCCTTTTCTTTGGTCAGGTACCAAGACCACTCAATTTCGACACGAGACAGCAATCTCGATTCCAAGGGAGAGACGACAGAGAAAGAGAAATAAGGGAGACACCATGCAACATAAAGAAGGCCTACCTGTCGAGATCCAATGCCGCACATGCAATCCCTCCAAGCTCGACGACCCCTCCAAGTGCCGACAAGGTCGTGCGTCGCGCATACGGAAGCGTGCATTACGGTACTGCGTACCTCGGTCTATTCGCATGACCAACGGACTCCATGACAAGAACGCCCTTCTCCTCTCACTCAAACAACACGGAAGACACCTCATCGAGAAGATGACATTCCAAGTGCGGCCCATTAGGTCGCAGAACCCAGATGAGGCGCAGGACACCGCTATTCCTATCCTATCGAGTGCCGCACAGGAGCTTCTCAGCGGCAGCCTGACAGGGCCGGCCCTGAGGCAGATCGAGATAGAGTGCGACTTTGACCTCAAGACGGATAACACAGCGCCTTTTGAGCGAGAGGTCGAGCGGCTGTTCCTGCAGGCCAAGGACGAGGAGGGTCTTCTGCAGTTGGAGGCCGACGACGCCCGAAGACGACTGCTGGCAGACTCGTGGTCGGCGCTGGCGCAGAACACGGCGGTCAGGGACTTGTCTGTCAACCGATTTGTGCCTGTGTGGACATCGGCCTTCCACTGCACTGCCTTCCGTGATCTCCTCAACCGGCTGGACAGCCTGCACATCAACATCTTCGGCACCAAGAACGGCAACCGGCGCATCAACACTGTCCCTGCCTACCGCGACTCGTTGCAGTCGATCCTCAAGGTCCTCTTCCTCCACAGCAGCTCCCTGCACAGCCTGTCGCTCCATGCCTCGCAGCACGCGCCCCTCGGCTCCCGCGGACACTACCACATCCCCTTATCCCTCAAAGCTACACAGCTGCCGCACCTCGAGCACCTCTCTATTCGGAACTGCTTCATCGGCTTCGAGCTGGCGCACTTCATCAACGGCCATACCAAGACCCTCGAGTCCCTCGAGCTGCGGAACTGCTACAGCTACCGGAGCGCCGGCGACGTCGACGGCGAGGGAGGGATGACCTGGGCGGCCTTCCTCGGCATGATCACGCGGCCCGGCATGAAGCTGCGGCGCTTCGAGATCTTTGACGACTACATCCCCCTGACGATCGACGACCAGCGGCTTGACAAGTACGACCCCGAGAACGCGGACGAGCCTGAGGACGTCAAGAATGTGCGTCGGGCCCAAAAGGCTAAGCCCAAGACGAGACTGTTCCTCTATGGGTTCCTGCGGGAGTATTCCGGAGAGCTCTGGATGAACAAGGAGGCCATCCTAAGCTCCTTTGACGGCGAGGAGGACCAGACTGCATTTGAGGGACTGATGAAGGTGATGGAGAGGCGAGACGGTGGAGAGGCTGCCGGCGAGGGCGGACACGCTCAATCTCAGCCAGAAAAGTGCTGCGCCATTCCAGGCTCTGCCGGAGTCATTGAACTGCCAGCATGATGGTGCCGTTCGTCACAAGAGGCGCGCAGGCTCATCCGATTGATGACGTTGTATTGATACCCAGACAGAGACACGGAGTGCGAGAGAGTTTGTGTGCGAGAGACTTTTTTTTTCTTTTCTTATTTGTCTATTGATAGACGACTGTTGGATTTGTTCATCCCAGACCCCGGCATAGTGTGTAGATAGGATATGATATCCGGATATCATAAACCTTTGCAACTCCCAACGTTGCACAAGTCTCTTGCAAGCTGATCCTGGACGGAACTCGGCCGCAGTGGCACGGCGTAATCACTCCCTCTTTGTGTGTGTGCGTACGCTTCAGTTACTATAGTAAAGGAGAAGAAGGGGGTTGGTGGGTTGGTTGGCAAATATGACCAGCTGATAAGTAGCAGCGCTACGTTCGATCGTTCCTTAGGCTTTCCTCAAAGCAGGAGCATGTCCGTCTACTGTTGCGCGGGAAACTCCACCAAGAAACGACGCATCGGTTCGATCCCCCGGTTCAGGGCCGCCAACCCCCTGTGCAGAAAAATCAAGGCCCAACTGACGTCGTGAACCGGCTCGTGATCGGCCTGGCGTGCCTGGCGTGCTTGATGGAGGCGTTGCCGACCAGCCTGTTCCTTGGCGACATTTCACAATCGGAATCTGGAGACATCCTAGGCAGGATGTACGATATCACAGTCCTTAGTGAGTTCAGGTAGCAAGCTGAGAGTAGGGCGGTGAAAGAGCCCGCAGTTCGTTCTATCTCTCGATGCCGGATGCCGGGCCACTCACGAGGAAAACCGGCTGCTCGGTTCACAAGTCAAAAAGGGATTGCGGGGAACCCGTCTAAGCACTACTCCGTGCAGAGTAAATTACTACGTAGCAGCCAGAGGTGGATCGCTGGATCAATAACGATAGGCTTAGTGCCATGCTGCTCGCATATAAATACATAGTATGGCAATGTAGAAAAACAAAGATAAAAAGCCCTCGAGACGGCACCTAGGGAGGTATCTGGAGCAGCACCGGACGACGACTAGAGAGGGTCTAAAAAGATGTTGGCATTTAAAATCTTGACCGGCGCACTGGCCTTGGGTGGCAGTGTGTCTGCTCTGACTGGAGTCAATACGACGGGGTACATCGATCAGATGTTTTCCACGTCTATGAGCTTCCTGGATCAGATCTATGATCCGGTTGTCGGCTACCTCTGGTACTTTTACTTCCCGCTGGCAGCTGGGAAGCACGAGACGAGGTCGACAGTGTGGTATGCGGCAGGACTCTTGCGACGAAACCAGGGCAACGATGTGAACGAGGCCGTGAGGATTATCGAAAGTGTCATTGGCGACCAGCAGAAGAATGTCAGTGATCAGTGGTACGTCGCGAGGCAATAAATCCCGTCCATAAGGTGCTTAATGGTTGGCTAGATCAATGCTAAATCTTCACATGATTAGGTATGGAGATTATACGAAATACCCTGAGGAGCCCACCGTCGGAACAGCTTGGTACCCCGAAAGCGTGAGTCCAATCATGTTCTTCTTCTGGAGCATAAACGTAGGAAACTGAACAAGACTCCGTTTTCAGATCTATAATAGTTGGGACCCCAACTGGCGAGGCTTTATAGGCACCTCTTTAATCGTCATGTACGAGGAGTATGGCCATTTGCTCCCGGCATCCACGCGGTCCCTGATTCTCGAGTCCATGCGCAACAACACAATCGGCGACAGCTATAGGGTGGGCGGTGTCGACGGCGACAATCTATATCCCGCCTATAGCAATCCTGCGCTGATGAGAGCAGCCGCCAGCGGCTGGACGGGGCGAAAATTAAACGACAGCAACCTGACCAGCGCCGGAGAGGCCTACGCGCAGGAGGTCATTGACCTGTTCGACTTGAATAACACCCTTAGCGAGTTCAATTCGGCCACCTACTGCGGGGTGAGCCTGTTTGCACTCACTCTGTGGGCCAAGTATCTGCCTGAGTCTAGCGTCATGGGCGCAAACGGCGCCAGGATGATCAAGGATATCTGGACCAGCGTCGGAGAACTGTATAACGCCAACCTGCGCAACATCGCTGGGCCCTGGGATCGCACCTACGGCTTCGACCAGAATCTCTACGTGGGCATCATGAACGTGTACCTTTGGTCGCTCGTCGGCGCGGACAAGGCGCCCGGCATCAACACCATCTCCCATGGCAACACGCCCTACTGGGCCATCACGCATGCCGATGACTTTGAGATTGCCCCGCTCCTGAGCGCTATTCTGCCGTATCACCACACGCTGGTGCCCGACGAGGTGCTGCAGAAACTGCTTACCTTTCCCGGCGAGCACACCTACAAGACTGCCGCGTATGCGCCGCCCTATGACTTGACCAAACGGAACGTCACGACCTGGCTGAGTGATAACATCACCATCGGCGCCGAGAGCTTCGACCAGAGCGTCGTGGGTGGCTTCAGCATTAACCCATCACAGTGGGCGCCGTCTGTGGTGCAGTGGCAGCGGGGAGATGGCAGTGTAGGCTGGCTCAGCCTCTATGGGACTGAAGAGGCGCTTGATGTCGATGTCCAGCCGGGCAGCCTCGGGTTGACGTACCCGTACGGGAACGACAGCAGCATCTTCACATTCCTGGTGGTGTCCAATCCCTATGGAGAGAAGAGAGATGTGTTAGGCTGGGAAGATGTCATGAGCTTGTCGGTGAACGTCAGCGGTACAGTCGATTTGACACCAGAAATATCCTTCTGCGGTCTGCTCGGAGGGACTTGTGATGTCATCAACGACTGGGAGTTCTGGAACTTTACCTATGTCATGCCAGAGGGAAGCACAGAGACGCCCACAATCGTATTGGATATTGCTGTGCTGTAATTGAAGGCAGGGGATCTTAAATTTAGCATCTAGGTGTATCCATGACCAAAGAAGAAGGACAAGAATACCATGTCTGTAGGCCGTTGATGATTAATTCCCGTTATTGCGCTCCACAGTGCCGACGACTCGCAGCTCGCCCTTTGCTTGTCTGCTCGCCAGCTCTTTCTTGACAAATTTCAATGGACGGTATACTGGGTCCCACATTTGCTCGCGAATAAAGTCCTCTAGAGCGTCGTCTTCGCCGGGTATATCCTTTTCCTGGACCATGCCCTCCTCCTCGGCCGCGCGAATGACATTCTTGGCAACGTCGACACTCACCTTGCGCACCACGTCAACACCAGGCAGCAGAGGAGCCTTGTCGTCCTTGAGGGCTGGACTCATGTCTGCTACGCCCTCCACTGCAGCAACAAGCATCTTGTCAGTCAAGAGTCTGGCCCGAGAGAGCACACAGCCGAGGCCGATGCCAGGGAAGACGACAGAATTGTTGCACTCGGCCACCTCGATTTCGACTTCCTCCCCTCCTTCGCCCCAGGGACCCTTGACGGGCTTGAATGGGGACCCAGTCGCCACCAGGGCACGGCCGTCAGTCCATTTGAGCAGGTCAGCAGGAACGGCCTCGTGCAGACGGGTGGGATTAGAGAGAGGCATGATGATGGGTCGGTCGACGTGGGAAGCCATGCTCTTGACAATCTCCTCGGTGAATGAATTCGGCTTGGTGGACGTGCCGATAAGGACGTTGGGGTGCACCTCGTTGATCACGCTCAGAAGATCAGTCGACTTGCCGTCCCATTCTTCCTTGGACTTGGCAAAACATTCCTGCGCATGATTGAGCTCTGCCCCAGTGGTAAGCAGGCCGGGTTTATCAAGCAGCCTAGAAGCTTGGATTAGTTTATATGCTCTAGTAGCCTCCTTGTGCCACAAGAATGTCAGAGAAACTGTAAATGTTTACCAAATTTGCTTGGACGCATCTTCTTTGCTGATTTTCCTCTCCGCAGCAATAGCATCGCGGACCTGGTCAGCGATCCCACAGCCAGCCGTACCAGCACCAAAGATGACCATGCGCATATCGCTGAGCTTCTGCTTGGTGACATGGAGGCCGGCCATGATGGCCGCGAGTGTAACACATCCAGTGCCCTGGACATCGTCATTGAAGCAGGCGATCTTGGGTCTGTACAAGTCGAGGATTCGTCGTGCTGTAGTGGCACGTCAGCTCTCAGGCCTAGATTCACTCAACGTGACATCGTCACGGGTAGGGGAAAATGAATCTTGACAGACCATTGGTGATTCCAAAGTCTTCAAAGTGGATATAGGCCCCAGGATAGAGCTCTCTGGCGGCTTGAACAAAAGTGTCGACAAACTTGTCATAACGCTCGCCGCGAACGCGCTTCTCGCGGAGACCGAGGTACAAGTCATCCTTGAGCAAGTCTGTATTATCTGTGCCGCAGTCAAGGACGACGGGCAATGTTCGATTTGGGTGAATGCCGGCACACAGGGTGGTAAGTACGAGCTTCGCCACAGATATCAGGACACCACCGCATCCTTGGTCTCCAATGCCCAAAATCTCCTCGCCATCTAATTGAGAACAGAAGAGTTAGTGTTAATATTATAGAAACCACTCCCAATCAAAGAGTATGCTGTCACAAACCTGTGACCACGATGTAGTCGATATCTTCTGGCCTCCCCCACTGTGCAAGATCATGACGGATGCGGTCGACATCGTTGATATTGAGAAAGCATCCTTCTGGTCGTCTGAAGAGACGCGAATAGTTCTGAATCGCCTCGCCTTCGGTGGGTGTGTATATCACACTGAACATCTCGTCGATGTGCTCTTGTAGCAGCTTTCACCACCATTTGCCGTTATTCACAATGCCAAATGCGAGCATGCAACACATCAACACCTCCCCTGAGTTGAAGATATCACTCGACTCACCTTGTAGAACAACACCTCGTTCTGCTCTTTCATGGACGTCATGAATGTATTCTTGGTGAGGTCATCGGGGAGAGACGAGTACTGTTCATATGCACGTTTGATCTGTTGGTCGAGGTTCTGGATGCCTTGAGGAAGCAACCCAGTAAGGTTGAAAACACGTCGCTCCTCGGCCGTATGAGCTGATCCCTTGTTGAAAAACGGGTGGTTGAGGAGAAGTGTGCCTGTCAGGGCACATTCGAGATCCCCGCTCGTGCTGAGAGGAAGGTGCCCGAACTTGGGATTCTTCTCCTTTGAGGCCATCGTCCTGGTCCTAGTCACTGGAGCTCTCGGCAGGGCTGATTTCGTTGAGGTGAAGTACGGCACAATGACTTGAAGTGGAGCTGAGAATCGGGTGACGCAGTGTCTAGTGAGTGGCATAGGAGAAAAACGGATACGAAGCTGGGTGAACAAGTGCAGCGCCTGCTTGTTGAGGCGGGATGGATGAGGTTCCAAGCAGACACCGAGTGAGTTTGGAAAGAGGTGCTCGTCTCACTTTGTTCTCTTCCCAGGCTTGATAACTGATTGCTGGTCGTGCCTGCAGTTTCAAGGCGTATCTACGGTTCTTAGCTTGGAAATGGCGGCATGCATGAATGACGTAACGGCTAGGCACTTGCAGCACAAGTGGAATATTGACTGGCTGGCAATTGCCAAAAAATCAAGCTTTGGCTGGAGAATTCAAGGAGGAAAGCACGTGGGTGATTACACCTCCGTCTCACCAAGACCTCATGATTCGCATGTCTCTGCAACCTGCTGCCCGTGCAGTACGGCTTCATGATCCGAAACTACAAAGGACGTTCGTTAGCTTTCGTCGGGTTAGCCGGAAACTCCGAAGGAAGCGCCTAAACCTCATGATCTTGTAGCTGTGGGGCTTAGAGGTAACTGAAGTACTGGCACGGCCTGATTTTGGTTTTCCAAGTCAGAGTCGCAATGTTGCGGGTATATTATTGGAATTATGGTGACATTCCATGTGGGCTTGTGAGCTACTCAAGCAATGCAACTATAATCAGAGAGACCTGCCGAGGAGCCGAAGATCGTATCACCCAAGGAAGAGAGGGAGAGGGAGAGAAAGGGGGGCCGAAAACAAGAGGAAGGGGGTTCACCTCTGTCGAAGATTACATTGACTAATACAATGAGCCTCACACTTCCCATTGAATGGGTACAAGTGTAACTTATTGAGACCTCTTCCAGTCTTCCCCCCAGCCGAAAACGCATTTTCAAGCTCATCTCAAATTGAGCTGGCTTCGTATAATTGATGGAAACATATGGAAGGCAAGGCAAGGGAAAGGAAAAGAAGATGACTCGTTGTCTGTTGAAGCCTTTCTTCGTTCTTGGTTCTTGTTGAAGATGGTCTGCTCTGCATGGGGATAATCGCCGGGGGGGGGGGGGGGGTTTCGCGCATTGCTGATAGATCACGTAATTAAATATTTGCATGAAGTTGACGCGTATTCCTATAATGTCGGAGAATAAGAGATAGCGTACGTTGCTCGAAAAGTGATACAATGAAGATAAAGGAGTACAGGAAATAATATCAATTCTCTGCGAACCAATAGTGTGAGGCAAGGGTCGCTACCAGTACTAAACCTGGGATATTACCTGGACTGACAACATGTACAAGTACATAGAATGTGGCTTGACAATCTGAAGAGCATACTACAATAGGCTGAGTTACCTGCTTAGGAAAGTATCATATGCGGGTTGTAACCACTTATATATGGTTCATCGTTGGCCCGCTTGATGAACGTTCCCTATATTTATAGACGCTGAAAAGTTGGCGCAGATTAAACACGGTAACAAATATATTGGGCATATATGTACACACTATGTTGTATCCCGTGTTGAAGTGTCAAAGATCGGGCCATCCACGCTTCTATAAACAAAGTCCTCCCCGAGAAGTGAAAAGCAGCTGGAAAAAAAGAAAAGTCTCGACCCTCAATCATCTACATCGCAGTCCATGGATAGTGGGCCTTGCTCCTCCCGTCTGCCCCCCCCCCCCCCCCACGCGATGAGACTCATCATATAACTTATACGTAGGTACATTCGACCTCAGTAGACGAAGCAGAGCAGCTCGTCAAAACGGTGTCATCCTGCTCTATATCCGTGATAGTAGCCTCAGCCGGGGTGACGGTGACTCCGCTGGCGATGGCAGTGGCGTCGGTGAACGTGACGGTGCCAAAGTCGGCGAAGGGGACAAACACGCAGCTGCTGCCGCTGCACTCCTCGAAGTCCTCGACAATCCACTCGGCATTTTCTTCACACAAAGAGCCGTCAGTGACATCCGAGAAGGTCTCGGTGACAGTCTCGCCCGTGGTCAAGTTCTCGATGACGGCTGAGCCCGAAGTATCGCTCGTCGCAGTGACGGTGAATTTGACGGAGTCGCCAGCCGCGATGGTGATACCAGAGAAGTCGTCTAGAAGAAGACATGTTAGACTTTGTTGGAGTTAGGTCCCGTGCTGGGGGGGGGGGGGGGTCTGCTTCATGAATATACTCACAAGAGTAGTCTGGATACCACTCATACCAGGCGTCGTAGCTGACATCGCTGCCCTCCACGTACCAATCGATGCCGGTCTGGAGGATGGCGGTCTCGCATGTGGCACCGTCGATACCGACCCACTAGATCATTTATACCTGTTAACCACTGACCTTTGTTCGTCAACAAGAGAGTGCATCACTTACAGCAGCGCCAGCCTGCTCAGTGCTGCTGCTCGAGCTAGGGATAGAAGGAACAGTAATGGTTCCTGTGACCTCTGTGTAGCCACTGCCGACCAAAAAGGCTCCCGCCCAGTTCTGGGAGTATTCCACGTAGGAGTTGTTGGTGCTAGTGCCCTCATAATCAGCCTTGATCAGGGGCTGAGACTTGCGCGTGACGCCGGTGCTCCTCTGCTGCTGGCGGGCAAGGCGGCTCTCGCGGCGCTTCTGGGTCCATTTGGCTCCGAGGGCAGCCTCGGCGCAGAGGATTACGCTGACAGCGGCAGAGAACTTCATATTGAATGATAGAGAGGGGAGAGGGACGAATGTCTGGCTGAGAGGGCAGAGAGCTGGCTGCAAAGAGGGGCAGGCAAAAAACGAGAGAAGATATCTAGGCCGGGAAGACTGGAGTATATTTTGGACCTGAGGAGGAGGAGGAGGAGGAGGATAGCAAGCAGTCGAGAAGCTATGGACTTGTCTTCCCTTTTATATTGTTTATCACGACCTATCTGAAGCCCTTGAACCAGCCCAGACCTGTATCTACTTACCCACTCCTCACCAGATGTTGATTTGTCCCAGCATTGACTTGACTATGTCCAGGTCAAGGTGGACAGCCCACACACCACACGATGATGATCCGGGCTGGACCGTAGCACAGGCGCACCGCCCATCGAACGTGACGCGGTGATCGTATTCGATTTTGGCAAGGATTTTCCTACGTCTTGTGTAGAGATGCGGTGGACGAGGGTGGAATGGAGGTTTCGAGACCGCGACTATTGAGCGTAGAATCCCTGGCGTGCCATCACTGCTATGCAGCACGTCTGTTGACCTTCCAAATCGACAGAAGATCTCCGCGCAGGTGCAACCTGTGGAGCATGGAGGGACGTCTATAAACCTTATCGCCGCCAGCATCACAAGAGGAGGAGGGAAGTGGGCGAAGTGGGTGGGTGCAGTGTGCAGATGCCATGGTCCCCACCACTAGGACCAGGTGCGGTAGAGCGGGGGGGGGGGGGGGGGGTTAACAACCCTGAACTTGCCCGCGCACCTGAGCAGCGCCAGCTGTAGGAAGGGAAAAGGAAAGGGGATGAGTCGCGACATGATAGGCTGTGCTCTTCGACGTATAGTAGTGGCTTACCTTGTAGGCCCGTTGACTGTAATCACTAGACCCCCCCCCGCCCCTTTTCCTCCTCTCCCCTCTTCCTCTCCTCTGATGGTTGTGAGGTGTGTAACACTTCATGCATACAGGGATGTCTCCGTCCGTCTTAGTTGTCGTTATCTTTCTGTCTCGTCGTCGTTTTTAGTGAGGGTGACAAGGAGGGACAGAGACGCGTAAGGCTGGGAAATTAGTATCAAGGACGATACATACGTATCTAATAAAAGCGTATGGCCATATGCACTTTGGTCTGGAGGAGGCTCTCGGAATCCGAGTTATGGCCATGGGCGCCAGAGTACTTAGTAGTACAGATGATGAGGCTTGTGTACACATCTCTAGCGTACCACTCTAGATAGTACCTAGGTACTATGATAACGCTCGTTTTCTGCTGAATTCCTTCTTGCATACAAGCTGGGGGGGACCGCTGTCATATTAGTGGCATGACTGCCGGTGGCGCATTGGGACGTGAGGGGGGGGTCCTTGCGTCGAGCCGCCCCGCGTGGGTCTTCGTTTGTTGTTCTGCTTGTGTGTGTGTGTGTGTGTGTGTGTGTGTGTGCTTATCAGCGCCCACCATGTTTGGGCAAATACTATTACAGATATTAGATCCGATCCCTGTCAATGTCGTGATAATGTATGGAGAAACCACCCGTTCTCTGCAGGGTCTGGCTTGGTTGTGGTATGCCAACTCACACATCTACAGACCAGTATCATCTATCATCGTGCCGTGGCTGCCGTGATACACACACCATGGAGCTTTTATTCCCACTGTTTTATCCCAGTTGTCGTGGTCCAGCCGGCCCGCAGGAGAAGGATGGGGCCAACAAGGTCCCAGCTTCGGCGGACTGTGGGCCTCATTGGAGGAATAATAAGGCGAGCTGAAGGTGTAGAGAAAGAGAAAGAAGAAGAAAAGAAGGAGAGAAGAAAAGAGGAGAAAATAGACGCAGATGCTACCTCAAGAGTAACGTTCCTCGGCTGCATCAAGAACACCAGCTCTGCTGCTGCTGCTGCTGCTGCGGCTGCGGCTGCCGTTGTCGTTTCTGTATTTGTCAACAGCGTTGCAAATAATGATCGGATGCTGCAGGAACCGGTTACCGGTCATTCTCTACATCGTAGTTAGTGCCCGATGACTGCCGGCATGCGTTGAAGTCTTGGAAGCTTGCACGTCAGCGACAAGACTCGGCATCGAGCTCTTGGCTGCTGGGCAAAGCCAAGACATCGTGTGGGGTTACGTAGGGTTGGTGATGGGGCCAGCCGTGAAACAAAAGGCGGGCTGCATTGAGCCCTTGGGGTTGAGAGGCTGGCTTTCCAAAAAGCCCGTCGTATCCGAGTCGTATGCTATTCATGAGGTTCCAGAGCACTCACTGATTACGATGAAGGTAATTGAACAGTTACCGGACGATTTTCTACCTCCGATTTTCAAGGTACTGCCGGGAATGAGGGGTTTCGAGCAATCGCCGATTGGGTTGGGGCTGAGAATGCATTGTCATTGAAGGAAATTAACCCCATAACACCCTTCTGTTCATGGTATCACTGGTGGCTAACGCGCTTGCGCGGGGGCCCCGGTCAATGGATTTGGTCACGGAATGTTCTCTGCAGACGCCGCAAAGGTTAAAAGTCTTGGGATTCCGCACTAGGGGCGAGAGGTGGCTGACAAGCAAGTCACCACTCATCAGGCTAAATGATCATTGGCGAGTAGAGATCTGAGATACCTAAATGAATAGATGTCGCGTGATTCCTCCTTGATTGGTCTGTCCTCAGTGTGACAAAGTCGAGCTAAAGAGCTCTCTCGAGGCTGTTCCGACTCTACTTAAGCTCTGCTCCTCACGCTTGTGCTTAAACTTGTCGATCGTAACTGTCAGAGGACATCTCCGCGGGCAACTTTCTCCAATGCGCATGGGGTTCAGAGGCCAGTCTGTGGGATCTTGTTTTTGGCCCCATGGTTGTCCTGCTAGATGAAATATGCTACACAATGGCCTTGGCACCGCTTCCCGCCTTCCTGGAACGGATGCAAATGTTTAGACAGGTGACCACAATTGGTCCGTCGAGGTTTCATTCGAGAAACATTTCAGAGCTCGAATAATGGACAATTGGGAATTATGCCACTTTCAATGCCCTCGTGATTAGCGCCACAAAAAAGTAAGACGAAAAGTCACCTGGGCCTCTCATTGCCTTCGCAAATTCCAGTCTTTTTTTTCCCCTTTTGCTTTTTTCCCCTTGTCCCTTCTCCGAGGCGAGAAAGAAGTCTCATCTGAGTTGGTCATACTCTGCTGAGGAAGCTTAAGGAGGCTAGTCATTTGCCCATATCATCTCGCGACGATCATTATTCCATGTACTCTTCTTACCCGGATATGTATTCTCGAATACATGTCTCGTCGGTATCGTGTCCGGTCGTTACCTAGGGTGCATTTTGTGTCTGAAGATACTCCATGAACGGAGTAATTCGTCCCCCCCCCCCCTTTTTTTTTTCTTTTTACTTTTCCCCGTGATGCAACCCCTTTAAAACATTCTAAAATGTAAGGTCCTCAATGTCTTTCTTCCGCAGGGCCCAGGAATATTTTGTGGAGCGCATCTCGATCTGTACTGTATAGAGTTGTGGCGTCTAAAATGTTTGATTTAATGGTAGTGAGCTCTAAACACGAAAAGCAGAAAGTGGAAAACTTTCCGAAGGCAGCTGCCCCGCTGGACTATTATCCATACATAAATGCAGAGCCCGCACGCTACAATACAATAGGGGAGCTTGCCTTGGAATGTCCACTACCCTCAAACTTGGTACCTTTTGAGATATGAGCTAATGATTTCTACCCTGACCCACTACTCAGCAAGCAGTAACAAGAATAGAACGTGAGGTGCAACTCGAGCGACCCGATCTTGAAGACGGCCCAGAAACCATGGTAAGCGGTTGCTGTGAAAAAGCTGCGCATGATGTGCGATGAACTTTTTAGAAGAGGTCTTCTCTCGGATCAGACTGGACTCGGCAAGACATTGTCTGCATTGGTTACCGCTGTAGATATTCAGAAGAAAATGCGCCCCAGGTGTGGATTCATTTTGGTGGTGTGTGGCAAAGACTGCATGTCACAGTGGTATGACGAGCTTCAACATTTCAAAGAGGTATGTTATTATTTCTCGAATGATCCATAGATATCTGCCTACCAACGCTTCATCTAGGAATACCGACCACCAGCCATCATTCTGGACAACAAGCATTATGCCATTGACAATCTGCTCCAAAAACGACATCGTCATTACCGATTACCATTTCGTCAGGGCTCGTCACTCTGAGAATGAAGTATCTGAGTCTTTGCTTGATGTCGGCCACACTGCATCCTTCCCAGAAGTTAAAGAGGCCGGCGTCAAATTTCGGCGCATTCCCATGCCCCTCGACTCGCCGCTATATGCCAGGTTAGACAAGATCTGGCCGGTCATGATCCTAAACGAGTCTCACCAAGCAAAAGAACCCGAACACCCAACTGGCCCAGGTCCTTCAGTCTTTGAAATAGCATCACTGCTTGCTCTTAACTGCAACGCCAATCCCAAATGTGTGCGAGGATTTATACCAACAAATGGCGCTTCTGCCGGCATGTCCGTTCACCAGCCTTGATGACTTCAAAACAATGTTCCAGATATTCACAACCTCATATGATAACCAAACTAGAGTCCAGGGCGTGCTAGGAGAGACGCTGATAGATCATCTGAATGACCCACGAGTGAGGGAACTCAGAATATCTGTCAGGGGGCCTAGTATTGGTAAGGCCAAAAAGTGTCCCGAGTCTCGGGTCTGTGACCCACAAAGACGTCCCGGTCAAGCTGGACCTTACATCCAAGGAAGACTTCTGGGTCCCAGCCATTGTTGATCGGGCTACGGCGGATGCCTACGCCAAGCTTTTCAGCGCTGGGGTTGTCCTAACACCAAGTTGGCGAGTAGATTCCGCAGAGAGGCCTTCCGACTGTTCAGCAAGGCGCTCGCCTTCGCAGCGCACCCTTTACTGTACAAAGTAGGGGATCTGGTCAAAGGTCAAGACCCCCGCCTCTTCCGGGCTGAAACAAGTTGGTGCCCTCTCCAAGCAATTTCCGGAGGATAACAAGGTGGGATCGGCATCAATTACGGCAAGGATCAAACGTGAAACGGCATGGCGCATGAACCTGAACAGTGAAGGCGAAACGTGTATGGGCCGTGACAACAGGTTGCCCATCTTGACAGTCGTAGGGACGTGGCGGTACTGAGGATTGCAGAATGCGACGTGCGAGGGGTAAGAGGACGGGGTGGACAATCTAGAGGGATGAGATATGATTCAGAGGGATAAGGAGGCTAAGTGTGCAATGCAGAAAGATGAGGGAAAGATTCAGAGAAATAAGGAGGCAGAGTGGATAATGTAGAAAGATAAAGGAAAGATTTAGAGGGATCAAGAAAAGATTCAGAAGAATCAGGGGAAAGTTTAGAGGGATAAGGGAAAGGTTTAGGGGGATGAGAGAAAATAGTTGGTGGGGTTGTCCAGGTGTGACTTCCAATTTTTTCTCTCCGATGACATGAAGCTCGAGGGGCTCCTTCCAAAATGGAAACACCACCCAAAGACCAAACAACGCGTCATTTACAATGGTTGCAGCCTGCCGTACCCGGTACGAACCCCAACGCACCTTTCGTCCATTTGGCCGTTCAACCTCCTTACTCTCCAACCGCGTCACCACCTACCGAGTCCACAGAGAAAGTCGCGTATCATTGGAAGCATAGCAGGTCATCGACTGCTGTTCTCCGTGTCTTCGGTATTCGACCAACAATACTCACGACCCCTACCATTTTTGTTTCGCACCGGTTGGGATGGAGAGGAATCACCCCTCTCGGTCTCCCTCGTGGCAGGTGCTACCTTGGTCTAGGGCTAATCACCCAGACCCCTCGACAGCTGCAGCAGTAGTGTCGCAATCTCTTCGCCAAAAGTCTTGCCCACGGCTAAGTACTCAGCCACTCGTAACTCTGTCTTCACCGGCGGTTTGACTCGATACGATTACCTCTTCATCACACTGCGGTGAGGCCTACACAGCCGTTCCCATTGCAGGTTGATGACCCTTTTCAGGTCAGTCCGTCAGTGAAACGCAATCTTCCTTGATTGACCAACTCTTGCAAGATGATGCCTCTACTTTTTCTCATCCTGGACTGGCTTGTCTGCAGCAGGGAATCCCCATGTCTGAATACGAGGTCTTTTCCAGCGCGCAAAATCAGCCAGAACAGCCTTGAGATCGTCTTCATGCAAATCTTGGTTTGGAATATCATAGAACGCGTCACGTACAGATCAAGGGGCACGCAAGCTGACGAGGAAGACCACAATGTGTCGACGCCTCATACCAGGGACGTAGAGTTCAGTGGCTGCATTGTGGTCAAGACTGCTTGTGATGATCAGGCTGCGCAAGAGCTCAGTCTTACAATGATCTCTGAACTGAAGATCGCTCCTAGCATTCAGTACTTCGTCAATACTGCGCATCGCCGAGTGAGAAATGATGGCATAAGAGAGTTTGTAGTTTTCCCGATTCGGTACCTGGCTAAGGATTGAGGGCGTCCTAGGTTGTGGCTTGGGTCTATGGATGGTCCATTGAGAGGCATGATTCTTGGTAGTTGGAAGCAAAGTTACTGCTACTCCTCGGGAGAAGCAATTCTTGTAGCATCGTGAGCGCTTTTACACAGAACACAATAGACTGCTACACGCAAAAATTACCCAGTGTATTCGTTGCTGATATGGGATCCGGTGTACGGTCCAAAGATCCTGTAAGAAGGGGATAACAGCTTAGTAAAGTAGGCGCATTGGTACCCAATATTCTCTGCCTTTCCTCTACCCCTCCCCCCAGGTTCTTGTCGCCCCTACGACTCTTCCTTTTCTCCAAGAACATCAGTTGTATTATCATATTAAGACGTATTTGACAATCGCAGTCCTTCCACAAACGCAATATAGGGCGATCAAATACCTTATACGGAGGTGCATTCGACCTTAGTAGACGAAGTAGAACGCTCGTTAAAATGTGGCTTGTTACCACACACTCTCCACTTGGCTCATGGAAATGATGAAGGAGCTTGACTAGTCAGTTCAGAGGCACTCAGGACTTCCCTTTACGAATCAGCCCGAGGTTCCCAGCATAATCTGAGGCTCATTCACCAAGAACATACATCTAATTATTAGCAGTTGCAAGGCTAACTATACGCTGCTAGCGCACATCGAACAATGATGAATTAGTTGGAGGCCATGGCAACATTTAGAGACAATGCAGCTGCAATGAACATTCGTACGTGGAACAAACGGAGACGATCAATGGTCTGGCGTCTGCAAACCGGTGAACTTGTATGATATGGACATCAGTTGCAGGTTGGTCAACCAAAGTATTTACCCCGGATGCAAATTATGCCAATGAAGATGACTGCTTTCGGCTTCTTCAGGACAACTTTTCAAGTTGTACCACGACCACTTAGGAGAGACTAAAGGGATGAAAGTACATTCTATAAATTCGAACAGTATAATAATACATGGAGGGACATTAGAATGTCGAGAATCCGTGACGCGCGAGGGTTGATATGCTTTCTAATCGCAAGCCGCGATAGATGCATATCATGTCTGGGGTTTATGTATCTAGCGGATCTACGTGCGATGCGCATCCCTGTCCTATCGGATTCTTATCTTGACCTCAAACACTTCCTGCACATTTCCCTTCAACGTCGGTTCATTCTACTTGTCGAGTTTTCATCTCGAGGTCCATCCAGAAAATCAATGGCTGAAATAAAGAGCTCTGAGGAGGATCATCCCTCGACAACTGACCACTCTGCCGTGGAGGGCCAGCAAGCAGGCGAGGAGACGCTGCCATCCGAGACGACCGCGGATCAGGCCACCGCCGTGTCCCAGCCGCCAACTGACTCTGCAACTGCCACGAAATCCGAGGCTAGTCCTAGCGAACCGGCTGAGACGTCCTCACCGATAGACCCTCCCACTGCGCCTCAGAGTGAGAAGCTACCGACGGGAGAGGCAGACAAGGCGGCGGAACCCGAGGCGGCCGCGCCGGTAGATGCTGCAGCTACGAGCACTACCCAGATTCCGGCCGGCGAGGAAAAATCGACGCACAAGACGCTCCTTGCCCAGTTCGATGCCAAACTCCCCACCATATTGAAGGACATTGGGCACGATGAGATGTGGGGTGTCAAGCTCGTCTCGCCTGCCTCATCCCACATCCCCACCGGAATTGTCCTGCAAAAGTTTCTCAACGCCAACGATGGGGACCTCACCAAAGCCATTGACCAGTTCCAGGGTGCCTTGAAATTCCGAAAGGAGAAGAAACCCCTTGAGCTGCTCACCAAGACTTTCAGCGCCAACAAGTTCGCAGACCTCGGTGCTGTCACCGTATACCACGTCAAGGACAGCTCGATCCCGGAGGTATTCACGTGGAATCTCTATGGTAACGTGAAGGGCAAGATGGATGAGGTCTTCGTCCCGCTTGAGGAGTGCGTCTCAAAGGTAGAGAGTAAATCTTTGGAAATGCTCTGCGGTGCTGACACGACGCGGCAGGTTCATGGACTACCGCATCGCCCTGCAGGAGCTGGGCATTCAGCAGCTCAATCTCTCCTCGGCTACCGAGCCCATCACTGCTGCCGACGACCCATACAAGATCATCCAGGTGCATGATTACAAGAGCATCTCCTTCCTGCGTCAAAACCCCAACGTGAAAGCAGCCAGTACCGAAGTCATCAAGCAATTCGCACTGGCTTACCCCGAGCTTCTAAAGGTATCAAGACATTCCACACCACGCCCAGCCCCCTACTCATTCTGTTTTTATGTGCTGGTCACAAGACGCCCTGACGGCTAATAAATAATTTTTTCACAGGAGAAATTCTTCGTCAACGTTCCTGCCATCATGGGCTGGATGTATGCCGTGATCAAAGTTTTTATCGCCGAGAAGACGGCGAAAAAGTTCCACCCGATGGCCAACGGCGCAAACCTCGCAGCTGAGTTCAAGACGGGCGGTCTGGACGAGAAAAGCCTGCCAAAGGAGTATGGTGGCGAGGGCGGCTCTGGTGACGGGAAAATGAAGGATATCCCCGGTCTGGTTGACGGGCTGAAGTTTGCCTGATTTCACGCCTGTCAAAGCATGCACTGCACTTGTACGGCTTGTTTTTTTTTTAATGCCTGAATTACTATTATACCTAGAATGTCTTCTTCAACTCTGTTCTACTCATTCTCAATGGACTTCATTATCGAGTCGCTTTGCTAGACGGGTGAATAGCAGGACGATGTCCCGAGCAAACAAAGAATGCAGAGGGGACGTTCTCTGAGATATTAGCGAGACAATATTCTAACTATTCAATTCATTTACATCTAAATAGTCTAGTAATTGTCGATTTCAGTAACTAACGGTCAATTTAAGCTCTAATGGGAAACGAATTCACTGGGAGTGAGCGCTTGAAGAATTTCGCCATTGATGGACAATCTCGACTTCAGCGTCTGCGGATTTCCAACCTTCACGTGCAACCTACGAGGATTGATTTAAATGGAAAACAAGACCTAATGAGGGGGAGAATATACCTATATATATGTTTTAACGTATATAATCAATAGGTTTATCCATCCATGGATGACGGGGGACAAAGGAAAAGAAGGGGGGAAGGCTGTGCGTAGTAGGTTCAGTATATTGTTTCCGGTGCGGGTCTACTTCCGGATATATAGCATGTGTCTATTATCTCGGCCCCTATTTAGAGGACAATGGATATACAAGACAACCCGCCTAGAATGTTCAATATATTAAAAACCCATTGTTTATATATTTATATGTACATGGCACCATGTTGAATTTTGTCCATGGTCGCAAATGTTGGAAGACAATTGGAAGGCTGCACATGCAATTCCCAGGTTGTCAGTGTCCCAAAACGGTGGCCTACCGCACTATAAAATTAGCGCTTAATCACTATGGTAACGCTATATGTAGTGCCCCACGCCTCTGTTTGCAAGGGAGCGAGGGGTAGAATGGGGTCAGAGAACTAGCGGTTAGCGTCCCCCTGTAGATTGCCCTGATGTCACCTGTGTAGCTGGGGTCAGATGGGTCATTCATTACCTCAACACCAAAAAAAAAAAGCTCTTGATAAGCAGCTTCGCCATTCCAAAAGCCAACCCCCTCTTTTTATGTATTCCTGTATAAACGCTCTCTACCCTCTTCCCCCTTCGCTATGCGATAACAATCCACTAGAAATCCTTAGCCATGGCCTGCATCTGGTCTCTTGGCAGCCATCAGACAATCCAGAGCCCCAACAAGAACCCAGAGAGGCGGTATCTAGCATCGTGGGACGAGAAACGGGCCCCGCGCGAGAGGGGGACGAAGAGGCACCAGCGTCTAAGCCGTCATGTACAATAAAGACAGGATCATGAGGAAACTTCTCGGCAAGGTCGCCTCCGACGCCTCACCCTCGCCCTCTTCCTCTGTCGACCATCCCACCGCTCCTCACCCGACCAACCTCGGCGTCAACTCGTCTCCCTATTCCCCGACCGGTACCCTCTACCGCCCCAGCCGCTCTCAAGATGCATCTCTCGATGCTGGCTGCCCCATCGACTGCCTCGACCGCTCCTCGGACGGACGCAGTGCCATCCTCGCCGGCCGCCACATACTCAAGATTGTTCACCTGCAGGGGAGATCGATACAGGCCGGCATCGACTTGCGCGCCGCCATTCTCGCCCAGCCCGTCGTCAAGAACTCCACCGTGTCCGTCGCCGACCAGCTGTCCATAAAAGATGTCAAGTGGCTCAAAGGACGAGGTGACACGACCATCTTCACCGCCTGCGCCAACGGCAAGATCTTCCAGTACGACCTGACGCGCCTGGGCGGCGGCGCCGATGGCGCGCCGATGGAGGTCATACACATGAGGGAGGACTCGCGCCAGATCAATACGCTCGACATCAACCCGCGGTCCTCCAAGATGCTCGCTGGGAGCCAGGACGGCATCGTGCGCTGCTTCGACATCATGAACCCTGTCCGAACACACACCGGTCACCTGACCTTCCGGGCCATACATTCCTTCAAGTGCAACGCCGGTGGCATCCAGTGCCTGCAGTGGTCCCCCAACATCGAAGGTGCCTTCTACTTCGCCTGCGGTACCGATCAGGGCGTTGTGTTGAAGTGGGACATCAGGAAGTCCACTGCGCCCGTGCTGCGCATCAACGCACACGATGCCGCCTGCACCTCCCTGGCCTGGCATTTTGACGGAGACCACCTGGTCAGCGCGGGCTGGGACAAGAAATGTTATGTCTGGGACGTGTCTGCATCAGCCGACAAGCGCCAGAAGCCCAAGTGCACTATATCCACCCCTGCCCCGGTCGCCGACCTCGCATGGCGGCCGGGCGCCTGGTCCGCCACTGCCCAGGGGAAGCGTGCCGCCCAGCTAGCGGTCACCTACGACGACAGCAGCCGGCAGGGCCTCAACCTTTGCCACGTGTGGGACCTGGCAAGGCCTACTATGCCCTTCAAGAAGCTTCAGAACTTCGACGCACCACCCTCCGCCCTCCTCTGGCACGACCAAGACCTGCTGTGGACCGTTGGCCACGATGGCCTCTTCAACCAGTTCGATATCGCCCATGCGCCCAAGGCCGTCGACCAGATCCCTACCTCGGCGCTGGCATTCTCCTCCCACGGAGAGGTCATGGCCTTCCTCGACGAGCGGCCTCCACTGCGACGACCGCATCCGTCCCTTGTCCCCGCCGACATGATCCCACCTTCATACGGCTCCAGTCCGACTGCAGGCCCCATGCTGAGTATCAGCCGTAGCGACTCAGATGACGAGGCTGCTGGAAGCTTCTTGGGCGCGCGAAGAGCTCGACCAAAGCAGAGACGTGCGCCCACCACCGGTCGATCGGCCCAGATCCACACTACTACACCTCCTGGAGGCCCGGACGCCCCGATCCTGGCATTATCCCAGTCGATCAAGGCAACTGGTCTCTACAGGACCCAACAGGCCATGGCAGTAGGCAGAGTCCCGTCGGCAGATAAGGTCCATGTCTACAAGTACCTCTCGACACATTATCTGGAGACGCTGCAGGACTTGCTTCCTATGAGGACGAATGGGGGCTCCCTCGAGGACCGTGTCATATCCATACTACATCACTACTCCAAGGCCGCAGAGACCATTGGCCTGTTCCGCCTGTCGCAGATCTGGCTCTTGTTGGCTCATGCTGTGCAACTGCTGCTCCAGAGGAGGGCGCAGTACCATCTCGACCGGCGAAGCGGCGAGCTGGAGAGGTCAGACAGAGCCAGGCGGAAGCTCAAGCCCAAATCTGCATCGAAAAGCCTCGACGCCGACCAGCCGGGGTCGGCGGGACCCAGCCGTGCCTCGATGGATGGCCTGTCACCCTCAACAGGCGCTGAGAAGGCGGGTGCTCTTCGCTCCTTGTTGTCGGAGGAGTTTGAGAGCACATCCAATGCCCCTACTCCTCTTGCTCGACCGGTAGATGATGGGCTAAGCCAATCCATGGACGACAGTCTCGCTCATGCTGATCACAGCTTCGCCTTTGGGAAGAAGCTGACGCCAGTGCAGGAGGGCGCCAGCTTCACACTCCCAGCACCACTCCAACAGCGCCCATCGCTTCGGAAGAGATTAGACTCCGAACCAATCTCTACCATGAGTAACGACAGTGATGCATACGCGAGCACCGAGGGTTATGACTTCTATGACACTGAGACCATTAGCAGAGCCATTGATGTGCCCGCGCTGAATGGCCATGCGGGTTTCGAGCCAGGGTCCCGTGGCAGCGTGAGGAGGTTCATCGCGAGGCAGGACTCGGACGAAAGCTACGGGCAGATGTTTTCCATCTCGAGCGGCAGCAGGCAGACCACGCAGCTTGCGGCGTCCTCTTCCAGCTCCCTCCTCAGACTTGGCCACAACAAGGCTGGCGCTTCAATCCATCATCCCCAGTTGGCTCGCAGCGCCAGCACCGGGGAGTATGAAGGCCGGATCAGAGGCGCCATGGTACAGGACCATAATTATCCAGTCCGGCAACCCGGAGTTCTCGCCCAAGACAGCTCGATGAATGTGGTGGCAACGCAATCTACGGATGATGAGCCCCCCATCGTCACACAGACTACAATGGATAGCGTCAATTTTGACAAGGGAGAGTCACACCCCAGGCCGGACAGCTATCCGCAGGACAATTCCCAGACAGCATCTATTGGCGTAAGCCCGCACAGCTCAATCGAGATCCATTTCGAGGATCCCGAACTGCCCCGGGACGCGGATTTCCTCCCGTGGGCGGACGATCCTCCCTACCCTCACCCAATCGCCTGGGAGGAGGAGAGATCATTCGGCTCGCCAAGTCCTCTCAACCCCTCCAAGATTGTGTCGTGGGCTCTGAACTTCGAGACCAGGACTTCAGCTCTCAATGCATCTGCGATGGTGCTTCTCTTGAGACCGCTATTCCGCGACGACAACATGATTGACCCTTTCCAGGCCTCTGCCATTCTCAAACAGCACCACTCTCGGCTCATGAGCATGAAGTTGTTCACGCAGGCAGCGGTCCTCCGGAAGCTGTGTGTCAAAGGCTGGCCCGGGGAGCCCCTCTCGGAATGGGGCGACGACTACCCGGCCGTTTTCAGGCTTGCGCAATTTAACAATACGGCCGCCTTCATCTGTCCTACCTGCCACAAGCCTAGGGAGATCGACCGTCGTAGAACGAGCAGAAGACCGAACCCAATCTGGCAATGCGAACGGTGCTTAGCAGTCATGGCTCCGTGCGCCATCTGCCGTCACCGTGATATGGCCGAGGCCATCACCCCAGTCGACATCACCGCCGACCTTTTCCATGCGTCTGCAGCCGAGCAAGAAGACGCTCCCTTGTCGACATGGTGGTACTGCGGCGGCTGTGGGCACGGGGGCCACGCGTCTTGTCTCCAGAGCTGGCACTCCGAAGTCGAGACCGAAGAACCTAACTCGTCTGTCGATGGTCGCGGCACGAGTCTCCTGTCTGACGGCTGCTGTCCCTTCGATGGCTGTGGGCATGCGTGCCTTCCAGGGAAGTACCTGGCCGAGTCCGCTGTGGCAAGGACAGAAGAGGTCAGTCGTTTGGTCAAGGAAGTCAACCGAAGGGCCAATCTAAGCGGCACTACCACTCCGAGATTTTCTGCAGGTCGCTTCACTGCGGGATCGCTCAGCAACGATGATATTGCTATCGGCTCACGAGGAAGTCGACGACGAGGCGGCGGCGAGAGCAACCTCGACGGCAGCGTCTATAGCGACGCAAAAGACATTCCCCAGAGCCGCGCTGTAGAGTCTGCCCGCGAGTCACTGGCCAGTGGCGGGCTGAGGCACGCTGCGTCTGCTATTCATCTCAGCGGTGCTAGCAGCGACAACAACACTGGTCGCTCTGGCGCTTCGCTTGGGCTGAGTACGAGTCCAGGTCGGGCTGGAGTGGGTGAGCGAGAGCGGCGCAAGAGCGTCAAGTTTGGCGGAAGCACAGTCGTGTCTGAGGATACGGGAGCGCGGAAGCAATGAAAACCCACCGTGCACCCCAATGTCATTGTCAACCTCAGAGGCCTCTCATTCTTGGGCCTGAACGTGTTATATAAGAAAAGAATGTGATAATGAAGACCACGTGTATGCTTTGTTCTAGGGTCTATGTTCTTAAGTGTTGTATAAGTAACCCCGATCGATACCTGTCATACTATCTCTAATTTGGTATCTTGAACCCTCCAGGAACTTGCTTTGTGAAAACCTTGTTCGGGTCGACCTCATCACGCACGCTTCGAAGGCTGGCGACGCTCTCTGAGCCGTAGCTCGCGATGGGATGCTGAGACTGGTCTGCGTAGTTTAGATATACGAACGGATCCCAAGCCCCTAGGGCGGTCGCTGCGGTCTTGATCTGCGCGGCTAGCGAAGCTGTCGCCCCGTACACCGTGTCGTCATCCCCCGCGTCCGTCCATGCTGCCATGATGAGGACGACGATCAGAGAACCATTCCTCGTCTCCAGGCCCAGCGAGTTGTCGCAGGCGTCTCGCGCATAGATCGCCGGGGGAAGAGGCTCGAAGACGATGGACCAGGCGATGTTCGCGACGCCTGAGATGGAAGGAATGCTGGCGTTGAAGGCAGCCCACGAGGCGTTCATGACTTCTGAGGTTGCCTTGAGCGTGAGAGCATGGTAATTGGATCTGTGGGATGGTTTAGTCTCATAGCCTCTTTCTTCATTCATCATCTTCTTTTTTATAACTTCTTCTGTAGCAAAAGTTCAAATAACTCGTCACAATGTGATGTGGAACGTACCGTAACCCAGTCGCCTGCAGAGAGGCTGTCTCCGCCGCCAGATCCGTCAAATTTGTGACTCTCAGCGTGTTGGATATCTGAGGCAGACTCAGCAGGTCCGCATACACCTCTGGGTCTGCAACAGGCTTGGTGTACACAGGCTGGTTGATGATAAGAACTCCCTCAGCAGCGCTGTAGGAGATGGCCATGTCCATCGATGCGTATATATCGTAGTTGTCGGGGTCACTAAAGTTCACAAACTGCTCAATGTGGTTGTCGAGCGTCGAGATGGGCGTGAAGAGGAACCCGCCCCACAGGTCGCCCTGCTCGAAGCCCTGTATGTCAACGCGCGTCACAACGCCGAAATTGTTCGATCCTCCACGGAGGGCGATGAGTAGGTCGTTGTCGTCTTGGGCATTGACGATGCTGCCGTTCGCAAGTACGATCTCGTAGTTCAGGATGGAATCAAAGGCCCAGCCGTACTGAGGCGAGAACCACGATAGTCCCCCACCCAGGCTGAACCCACCAACACCAACACCACTGCTGCGGCCTCCCGTGACGGCCAGTCCCTGGACCTCGAGGGTGTCGAAAACCTGGTCCCATGTTGCACCAGCTCCGATGCTCACGACGTTTTCCCCGTCGTCGCTGACAGTGATGGAGTCAAGGGCCGACAGGTCGATCGTGACGCCATTCTGGATGTTTGCCGCACCTGCGTTCATGGTATGGCCACCAGAGCGGATGGCAAACTGACATTCGGACTTGGCAGAGAGGTTTGAGACTGCAAGAGAGACATCTTTGGAATCTCCAGGGACGAAGACGCAGGCTGGGTAGACGGTCTCTTCCTGCTGTGAATAGTATGTGGATTGAGAGTTGTTGTAGGTTGTGCTGCCTGGAAATGAGACGTTGGCACCGAAAAGATTTGACAGCACAGCGCACTATGGACACTGATTATTAAATCATTATTGACTTTCTTGGGGGGGGGGGGGGGGAGACGCAAAAGTGAGGGTTTGTTTTGGCACTGCCCCCCCGGTGAAATGCGGGGGTCCTTTAGGGCGGGTTACCTGGCCCAAGTGTTAAAAGTGGGGAAATTTTAAACC
>JACWST010000151.1:0-34989 GCA_014850475.1 Cryphonectria naterciae | reverse complement strand
GGCGTGTGGTGGGGGATGGGGTGGTGGTAGTGTGTGTGCGGTGTGTATGTGGTTTGGGCGGGGGGGTGCGGGGGGGGGGGGGGGGGGGGGCAACGCAAAAGATGTGGATGGCTTACGCATGCCACGCCCGAGCTAATGGCAGAGTCTCTCAGGTCGGTTGACCTGGTCCAAGTGTTCATGATGGGCAATGTATGAACCAAATTTTGAAATGCCAGGCCTTCATACGAGGCGATGTGTTGACCGGTGAGGTGCGCGCGAAGGTTATGGTCGCAGGTGAACTACTTAGTTATTACCTGGCCGATTCACCGAGGACGCTCTCTGATTGGATTACTTGGCGACCTGAGCGAGATATCTGATCATATATGAGCGAGCCCATAAGTCCTCGCATTTATAGAAGGCTAGTTCTTGAACCAAACAACAACATATGCGAAAGATTTCAGTTGCCTGTTGTGTGCTAGACTGAGGATTAGGCCGCTCAAGACATAATAAACGCGGCCCCCAAGACCATATGTCTCTGCCGTTGCATTTTGGCATTTGCAGGCTGCCTATTTTCTGACGTGAGAGTTTGTTAGGTCGACTGCTACCCTTCAGAGACATGCGTATATTCGTGGCCATCATCTGAACTAGTCAGCTCCGCGGTGCCGAGGCGGAAATTGAGCGAGGCTTGCACAAGCCGCTGCATCCGACACTTTGTGGCCCTTGCGATCTTGCTTTTCCTGGGCTCTATTGGACCAAGAGCCCGCGCGTTAGTCCTTCAGCTGCACAGCGCGGGTGGTCATCACCCGGCTCTCCATTCAGAGATCGGCGTCGCCCAGATGCAACTGTAAGGGTTCTCGACCTAGCCGCGGTTGACCCTCTCAACACTACTTTAGGCAGTCTCTCTGCATTGGTAGGAGCTTGGCGAAGGGGATGCTGTTGTAGTCCAGGTAGCAGCGCATGAACAAGAGGTCGATAGCAGATCCTCACGAGCTATATATTTTCGATAGTTGTAGTGCATGGACAGAAGCAATCCCTCTATGCTTCTGGTGCAAGTATTGATCAGCGGGTGGGTGGTGAGTGCTGTAATCTTGGAATGCGTTAGAGTTCGGACTTGAAATTACCGTTACACAGTTCTGCTCCCACCTCCGGCAATCAAAGACTGGCATCGTAGGAGCTTCTTGCTCAGCATGTATATATATATACTCAGACTAGAATAAGAATAGAAAGGATTTTACACTCTAAATTTTATATAATGCTTCCAAATTATCTTAAAATGAGATGACGAAACGAGCACCCGGGTTTTGGTGAATAGGACAATTCTGTGCTCATCGCGGGGAAAATGTAGTCATCAGGAGATGTTTGTACTAATTGCATGAATTGACACGACTTGGTATCGGTGTGCGAGTCGACCCCAATGGCTCAGAAAGTCTGGTGATGACGCGCTTGAATTTCAGACAGGAGAATAGGCCAACCTTGGAAGTTTGAAGGAGAACGAAGCAAGAAAAAGGGGAAAGGGAAAAGAAAAGAGGATCTAATGATATCAGCCGCCCGTAGGATCCCCCGCGCACCACACCCTAATATAAACGAGCTGAGCAGTTCAGAGTCTTCGGAATCTTGCGATGAGAAAGAAAGAAAAACTAGATGCGCCATCGCCTGATTTCAAATGCACCTACATTAATACCGTATGCAGTCATCAGCGGGGGCAGCGATCCTAAAGAGCCTGCCACGTCCTCACAAAGGCACTGCTAATTACTAAGACATCATCAGTAGCCATGGTCCATGGCGCCGTGGCGACGCGTTTGTATGTGGCTTTTGCTAAGAGATCTAGCACATCTCAGAATCCAACGTCGATCTAGCTACAGTGCTGTAAATTGCGTTCTCGGGGATATGAAAGAAAACGATGATCAGTCCGTCAGCACCATGTGCGCCGGGTCTCACACAATGCTACGTCCAGTGACATTGCTAGAGCCTAGTTACCCAAACAAAGGTCCCTCGTGGGCATGAAGTCCCTTACACGTGTCTGCAGCACAGATCCTTCTCGGCTGATCGTGGTATCAATTAGGCTGCAAGCTGACCAGGACTGACTGAGACATTGCGTCCTTTGAGGATGAGTCAAACTGACCAAAGCTCGTCGGCTCTGGAGCTCAGCCCCGATGCAGTGCTTTCCGGCGACATAGGTAACTGCAGATTCTAGTGGGGATTGGTTCGACTTACGTCGTTGACAAGGGATCATCCGAACCTGGGTTACTTCGGCGGGGTGGCTGGTACCCCCCCGTAAGCAGTTGAAGAATGGGTCGATATTACTGAACACGAAAGCCGCCGCTGGGGACGTATTCCATGGCTCAAATGTAGGAAAGAAAAAAAGGAGGGGGCGGAGGAGAAGTAATTTACATTGACATCACAGTATATGACTCTCTGATATGTAATTATCATTATTGTTATTTTTGTCATTTGGAGTTTGTGCACTCAGTCCCCGAACCAGTGACATGCACCGTTAGAGGACGTGTGGCACTTGAGCCAAACGGCCATTAATAAACCTGGGAACTAAATACTGGGTAGGTTCAATAGAACACAAGGATGCATGTAGCTACGCATTCAGGGCAGCAATTGGGCATGAAAATTATAACGTTCGAAGCTGCGATGGATCATTATACTCAGATTCGTACATGCAACCCAATTATTGACAGAACATTTATAGATCTGATCTGCTGTATATGGGATCTTGCAATTGATCCGAATTCTGATTCTGAGATTTCATACGAACTTAAGATACGCACCCACGAGGTCTATACTGCTGCGTCCTTACTTACTTTCAGCATACTTCCAGACGTCCTGCTGGCCTGCAGTCAATGCAAGCAGTGTTTTCTCGCATATGCCCGTCAGGGGCTCCTCTGGGAGGATTCCGGAGCTTGTGCCCACCTGCATTGCTTCCGCGTTATCTGCCCTAGCAATAGCTTCTGCGCAAGACCACTGCCAGGTTTTCTCTGCACGCGGAAGTGGAGACGCTGCTACCCTATCTTGGTTGAAGGCTCCTGCAGAAGACCTTCTTGCTTCGGCAAGTGACAATGGCTCCTTCACATCTACCGTTCCAATCCGTTCCAGCTTCCAGACCTGCGTAGAATCCTCCGACTGCGTGAGCGGCTTGCAGGTCCAGGTGTCCTCGTCATCCATACTCAGGCCCCCACACGCGAGGCGCACGCGAACACTACTGTGTATCGCCTCACCTGTGTTCATTAACGGCTCGTGGGTCGGCTTGTTAGTGTCTTCATCAATTCGCATGCAATGGCCAGGGCGACGAGCGACTTCCCCCATCGCCTTCTGCAGTAAGCTTGTAGGTGCTCGTGTCTGCCCCAGACCCCAGGGACGGGCCGTCTCCCAAAGACTCGCCACATCAGTCGTACTTTCGACCGCAACGTCGTTGTGCTCCTTGTCCCTTGAACAGGCTGAAAATATCGAGGATGGAAAGATGTCGTTGTTTGCCCAAGGAAGAGGCTCCCCCTTTGTCGCTGAAGGAACCCACGGGAAAGGATGGGCGGCCGACCACTGCAGCCCAGCCAGGAAGAGCCGTTTCATGGAGTCCATATCAAATTCGACGGCCACAGACATTAGCTGGTCACACATCCCTGTGTGCATTGTGATGAGCATGGGTCTTGATCTTTACCGTCGGTCGGAAACAAGAACTCACAGGCCAGAGTAATGTTTGCGATCTGCTGATCGTAGTAGCCGCCGCCAACATTAGCATGGCTTCCGGGAAACCACACTTGCTTGAGATTGGTCTCGTTGTCATGAATGCGCTCCCAAAGGGTGGGCCTGAATGCTGCCCGAGGCTCGTCTAGCGCCAAAGCCTGAAGGACGACCTCCTTATTAATCACCACACACATGGCAGAGGTCGCTGAGCGAGGATGTGTAAGAACTTACCTGGAAGGCATTCTGCACCTCTTTTGCCACGTTGCTGTTGGTGAAACGCCATGTGGTCGAGCAAAGTTAGTTGGTAGAGTTTTCGGGGAGTAATTAGTATGCAAGGTATGGGAGACTTATTGTTGTGATGATCCCCGAAGGCCAAGTAAAGGCACCGGTGGAATACCAAGATCTCCAACCGTGTCCCACACGGCAACTGCTTTGATCTTGATCTTCGTTACCCCATCCTGAAATGTGTCTCTCGTATATGCCATCTAAGAATCGAGGAGATACTGCTTAGCAAACGCTAAACGTACGGCAAGGCAGTCATGAGAACGACAAACCTGATTTAGAGCATGACGGTATTGACGTTTACGCTCCTCTTCCCAGAGGATTTTAGCAGTGCCCTTCTCGCCACCGTAAGGCTGGACTCCCTTGCAAATATACTCCTGAGGGTCGCGGCTCTTGCTTCCCATCAACTGGTAATCCGTGAAGATCTCATAGAAGTGGTCGAGTCCGTTGTGCGACATCAGGCCCAACGACGCGATCATGTCAGCCACAGCGCGCGCCGCAAACGCTCCACGAGAAAAGCCAATGAGGATGATATCATCCCCATCAACGTAGTTCATGCAGATAAAGCTATACAGCTCACGAATGTCCTGTGCATTCATGTCAGATATAAGAGGTGGGCTGCGGAATATACACTGCAATCATCAACCCAGCCATGCGACTCACCGCATCCAGCCCAACGCCGAAATCCCCCCCGGTCACGGAGTCCAACGTGGAGCCCGAACTGCCCACGCCGGCATGGTAATAAACAATCTGATTGCATCCATCCTCGCAGACATTGCGGAAGAGACGGCAGATCCTCCATACATTCGATGGTGGGGAGGATTCCCTGATGCATGGTTGTCAGCAATGATGGCACGACACCCCCCTGCTCTCTCTCCTCCCCCTTCCCCCTTCTCTCTTACCCTTGTTTTCCCAAGGCATTCATCCAGCTGCCGTCACAGCACACAATTAAACGCTTGAATGATCTCGAGGCCATTTCCTTTGTATTTACTTTTGATGATCACAGGAAAAGTGCTGATGTTCGAGCTGCAATATCCCGTCTCGGAAGCCAGAAGCGATTTCGAGAGAAGCAATTTCAAGAGAAGTGATCTCAAGAAATGGTTGGGGCTAAGTAGCAGTAGCTTGTCCAGACCAGGCATGCATGCAATCTCGCTGCTCCTGATTGGACGTGCCGCTATCACGTGTGTTCTCACCTGACGTTGAAATTTTATAGCTGATGTAGTCATCACAAGGAATAGATGCAGCATTTGTGCTTCCCGACACGAACATTCTGGCGAGGAGCGTCTCTGGCATTTCAGGCATGGCATTAATTGACAAGTGGAGGAGCAGTCAACGGCGGGGTGAGGCGTTCTGTCAGTGTGGAAGAGTCAGGACACCAGACTCTTGATGATTAATCGTTGGTCGTAGCCACTCAATCCAGACAATTCGCTTCCAAAACATCATCAGCAAAGACATCAAGTACTGCACAGCAGCTCCTCCCGGGAATCAAATGTTTTGTCCCCAGGAGACTCCTTGAAATTGTTCCATCAGGTCGCTTGTGAAAAATACTTCAAATGTCTAAATATTGGACTTATCAATATAAAGCTTGTCTCCCAAACAATGATTCGATCGGTGTTCAGACTTCATGATTTCTTTTTCTTGTGAGAAAACTCCACATCATTGCCCTCCTTCAGCCTTGCTCCTGCCTCTACTCAGTCTACTCAGCAATACATTGACAAAAATATCAACACATGCAAACCATCTTCTAAGCAACCAAAAGTTCAATCAACCATTCATTAACCCATCCACCCATTACTTCGCCCTCTTCTCTCTGCCATCTACGATTTCGTCAAAATGAGCGCCGACAGCAATACCACCAACAACGCCACTGGCAATAACAGACGAGGCGGACTCGGCCATAGAGCTGGCTATGGCCGCGGCCAGGGTTCCTGCGGATTGTGCTTGCTTTAATGCAGGCATCCATCTCTCAATTACCTACACCAAATCCCATTGTGCTGATAGCTACGCCAGTGTGGTCAAGCAGGCCACTTTGCCTGACACTGTTCCAGTGGCGATGGTATCAACCAAACATCTCAACGTAGCCGCACCTTCAGTAACCAACCCAGTGCCCATCGGGGGCGTGGCGGCCCCGCAGCTGCGCAGCCAACCGAACCAGCCCCCCCTCAGGCGCCGGGCCCTTGGCATCACAAACACTGCGGACGAGGCTGTGGTTGATACAGAGCCCCTCCCCACGTCATCTGGCCGCCTCAAACTGAGCCGAAGCTCATACAAAAGCAAGAAGACATGTTCTTTGAGCAATTAATACGAGAAGAAGGGATGGGTTCTGGCCCTAGAACACGATAACGGACGTCGAAAATTTGAGCTCGGGGCGTTCAATCGCTGATGTATTCTGTCACCAGGTAGTTGACGTAGGCTGCCACCGCGTCCTGGAACAGTCACTGGGAGTCGATGCTTGTAGTGTTGACGAAAAAAACCTCTGTTGGTCCTCAAAAAATTGTCATACATGAAAAAGTCATGCTCGCTACCGGCAACATCACTAACAGGATGAATAAGGCCAGGTTGGCGCTCACCCAACGTGTGATACCCGTCGCCACCCGTCTCCTTGACAGCGATATGCAGAAGCCCACCTCTGAGGAGACTCTTGATGATGATTTTGAAGAAACGAGGGCCTTCTCACGTCTCAGTCGCGACCGCAAGAGTCGCCGTTTCCTTTCTTATTAGCAACAGTGGTCGGCAGAAAATGGTAGACATGCAAGGCGTTGAGGGTAGCGTGGTCTCCTTCTGGATGCAAGAATTAATCATGCATCGATGGCGTCGGCGAGTTCGGCAGAGGGACCATTCCTCAGGATTACGCGCTCCTCACTGAGTTGGGAGACGATGGCTGACACCTCCCACACTGGAGATGGAGAGGACCTAGAGGGACAACTTACCACCACGTCCATGATGCCGTAAATCGTCAACGACGTCTCGGCGATGTTCGTCGCTACGATGCACTTGCAAAATCCCTCCTTGTCCTTGCCCAGAGGGGCCAGAACCTTGTGTTTAAGGGCTCTGGGCATCTTTGCATATAGACCAACAGCTTCCATGCGAGATATTTAGAACTTGATACCGGCTATGACGTCGTCGACATCCTCTTGATCTGGCATGAGAACCAGGATATGGGCAGGCTCCTCTTTCTGGTGGATGTGCAACACGGTTCGTCTTGATGCATCCACAGTATGTATACTCGAGAAGTGGCCAAGAGATTTGTCCAGTCTTTCGGGCGGAAAATCTCCACAGGATGAGTTCTCACCCCGAGATGTTGTGGGTCGGAGAACTACAAGATAGTCCTCGAACTTCTCGATATTCATGGTGGCGCACATGATGATGACTCTGGGTGATGAACGCGTCTGGCAGACTTCTTCAGCAGACTTATTAGGAGGGGATCGGCCCCGACGGTCCATTCGTGGGCCTCATCAATAATAATGCAGCTGTATCGCTGCAGCGTGTGGTCGGCCTTCATCTCTTGCAGGAGGCGCCCGTCTGCGGTTGTGTTGGGGTTCGAATACATCTGGCTGTTTGTTAACCTGGACATATGATGGGTCGAAGGGCTTACTGTGTTGATGTGGATGTGGATGTGGATGTGGACGTGGGTGTGGACGTCGGCCGTGTTACAAACACGCAGTAGAGATCTTTGCCACAAGGAGAATGGACGGCATAAGGCTCAGGCGAGGGTGGGAAATATGGCGACCGCGTGTTTGTGATTATTAAAAGACGCGTTTGTTTAGCGCGTGATTACCCGATGGCTGCTTCTGGTGCACGCTACAGTAATTACAGACAGGGAAGGAGCAGAGCTTCAGCCTCAGCCTCGCGCCCACCGCTGCCTGAGCTTGGAAGTTCTCGAAGGCGTTTCCTACTAATAAAGCCACACATTAGACGCAAAGGTAATCGTCGTGTTTGGAATTTCTATGGGATCAAGTTCTTCTTGTTATTCCTAATTTCCCTCCCCTTGATTTTGGTTTCAGTACTAAATTGTGTACAAGTGGCCACTATTGATCGGCCTGCACTAAAGGAAAACAAAGAAGGAAAAGGGTCTAGAAGCCAGGCCTAACAGAAGCTATCTTTCTCTAAGTATCATTAGAAAAGGGCTAAGGCCAGATGCCTGCTAGCCGACGCAAGCCAGTAATTCAATTAGCCCTCCCACATGCTACAAGGATTTCTGGCATCTGCAAGGTAGAGCTTGCTATTCATGTGAAAGTCTTTTAGGACGTCTTATGATACCTTTCTTCCCACATGATGATAACAACAAAGAACAACAAGAGAAAAATCATGAAGTTCTAGCGCTTTCTTTGCCGTCATCGCTGGGGTCGGGGCCATCTTGGCCACTGCCCTGACCATCCCCTCAACCATTACCGCCGCGGCTACCCCCCACATCTGTGGGGCCTACTGGGCCTACTCCGCGTGTCTGCCCTGCCAAGCCTGCCTGGTCTGCTCGTGCGATGCGTCTCGGCCATGCCCAGCGCCTCACACTGGCTTCAAGCCCTCCCCAGCTCCAGCTGTTCAGAGCTGGACATCCACAGAATAAGCCATAATTATAGGCATAAGTGTGGCAGTGGGTATGGTGTGCGGCGTGGTCCAGGGAGTACTACTATATTTTGGTCGCTACCAGGCAGACGATTAGAAGAAAAAGCAGCAGTAGCAACAATAGCCGGAGGGACAGGAGCTACAGCAAAGTTTCAGGCTTTGGCTGTTACTGAAAATTTTTAAACCAGGGAGACGTTTTGATAGGTTATCCAAAAATGTAGGAAGACCTGTATAGACTTATGAACAAAAAGTTTTCATCATCATATTGTGGCACTCGCATCCTCGTGCCCATCTCAAGCTCGGGAAATGTTTAATTACAAAACCTTCATGCCTCTTTCAAGCTTGGGAAATGTTTAATCGCAAGAGCCAGTCACAGAATCCGACTCTGCATAGCAAGTGCCCTGGCCGTCGGCACAAGCAAAGCCTTCCGTCGCAATTTTCTGGCAGGCGGCCTGCCACGAGTCACCATCGATCTGGCTACCAGATGCAGATGTGCAACGCCCTGTATCCGTGACATAAGAGACGTCCTGTTCCGTGGTAGCGCATGGTCAGCCGTGAACGAGTCGTGTGAGTGTCTGTAAGTATACGCTGGCCAACTCACTGCTGGGCGATCGGGCGCGTAGAATGAACACGCAGGACTAGTGATTCTCCAGTTGTAGCTGTCACCGTTGTGGCAGGTGCAGCTATAATGCGAATCCGCAAAACTAAAGGTCTTCGGTCAGTAATAGACTGTCTTAGATCAGAATGGTAATACTCACGAGACGCCAGCGAAGGCTGCGACCAGGGCAATATAAAAACGCATTATGTATAATGGGTCTTTTCGTATTTTTCTGAGCCAAAGCACAAAGTCCGAAGTGGCCTCAAATCAAAGATATGGCTTTCAGGGGAAGAAAAGAGTGTGTGTACGTAAGGTCAGGTCTGCCTAAGACTGTAAGAGATGAACGAATGTGAAGTGACTTTACACTGCAGAATGATTGGAACGCATTGAGAACGGTCCCTTTGACGACCAGCTGGATGTCGATTTATACAGTTGTCGGAGTCGTATGAAAGCATCGACGGGCTCAAACGACTCAGGTTCCCTGCGTCCTGAGAATAAACTTCTGCGCAGCCTCTGCCTGCAATAAACAGGATCCACCCATTGTGTGCAGGGCGTCAGAGATCTATCCTCTAAACGGAACTCACATGCATCAGGCAAACACGGGTAGATCGAAACCCACCAAGTACAGCGAACTTCAAGATGGTGATTGAATGCGTACCTACCCTTCAGAAGACTGGCCTCCCTGAGCGCGCGCACGACCAAATACAGCAATCGCATGAATATAGAACTCCCACGTAGAAAGCATAAATGATTGCCGGTGGATATTCTCTCTGCTTGGCTCGACACATAAAACTGGAGTAGGATTCAGGCGCAGGGTCGGATGTTGATCACACTCCATATTGTGATGGTCGTTGTTGGTGGGCGACCGTTGAGCGGCTCTGCCCAGGCCCTGTTATGTTGTATACGAGATAGCTCTTGTGTAGTGAGATCTCCTGGGCTGGTTTCCGCAGTTGTTCTCTGATCGTGGATCAGCCAGCCCCTGCATGAAGGGTTTCAGAATATCTTGATTCGGATGGAGGAACCGCTCGTGAAATTACAATCAGGCGCCGCGCCACAATTGAACGAGTCATGAGTGCAGAGAACGAATCATTGCCATGCCAAGTGGTTGGCTTGGCTTTATATCAAGAAAATGCTGCATCCTTCAATGGCGTTTTTCTCTGCATAAAACAGGATAAGAAACCCTCAAACTTTAGTCGATACAGACGTTCAAGTCCCATTTCGATTATGCAAGTGTATACATACAGCACTCCTCAATTCTTCTTGGCGCCACACTTCACATCTGCTTTGGACTTGTGGCTGACAATCAGAACGCCGCGAACTATCTTTGAAGCAACATCCAGCATGATTACTGCGGATGCGGTGGAGAGTTCCTAGACACTTGGATGCTGCAAAAGTAGCTACATGATGTTGTGCAGACCTAGGTATGCTGGCGAAGTGTGGGCGTTGGTATACATAGCTGGCAGCTTTGCAAAGATAGAGAAGTTGTTGTTGGTTTTCTCCAGAGTTGTGTAATAATGCTAGACTGTAAATAGGGAAAACGATCGTAACTGTACTACTTGCGTCAGCAGCAATCTGGTCATGAGCACGTTGTTGGTTGTTAAGTCTTCGGAGACTAAATGCTGGGATTATATGTGATTTATACATAGGTTGCTCGCCCAAGAGCGCCTAGACCTGACTTTTTGAATAAGGCGCCAGAACGGCGATCTCCCACTCTCCCGTTGAGGACCGAGTGAGGTGGATTTACCATGATCACATGTATTGGAGACACAAGACCTCATGAAGACACGTCTTCGCAATTGGCCTTAGAGAGAATATCCCTTGGCTTGACCACAAAAATTCCCGCATAGGATGTCCTTACACGTGCTTACAACCTAGTTACAATTTAGGCATGGGAAATTGTCTACTATCAAGTAGCCAACTCGCTTGGTCACTCGGTCTCAACGAGCAATGATCATCTAAAATCGCAACAAGTGCGCAAGCATGATCCAACTGAACGCGCACCCTACCTGTTAGTGGCTAGGTACTTAAGCACTCCAGAGGAATAATTAATGACTTAGCCGTTGCTTCTCAAGTAGCAGCGGACCGTTCTCAGCTAGTTGGAAATCAACTCGTGCTGGTGGTTTATCTAGTATATATCTCTTGGAGTTGGCATGTGAATCGTTGCCAATGAGGGGTAATTTGGTTTATATAATATAATAAGCTCCCTCGTCAAGATGGATGCACTCATCTCGGCATCATGGCACAATCAACAGCTAAGCCCGCTCTACCGCCTCCCGGGCGCCGTCCTCACCAAGATTATCCAGATGCTTGACGGCGACGCAGACGTGGAGTGTCTCCGCCGCGCGGCCCGCCGCTTCCCGGCCCTCTGCGCCCCTGTCATCCTCACGCGGCAGCGGACTTACATGCCAAAAGGCAACGAAGGGCCTTTCACGTGGCCGCGCTTCCAGTCTATCTATCACTTCGGCCACCACAAGGAGATCCAGCTCCGGTCCAAGGGCTGCTGCGGCCCGTGGCATGTGAGGGACCGGCCGAACCTGATCCACAGACTAGACATGGACGCGTACTGCGCTGGGTGCCTTGCGGCGGCCAGCGACAAGGAGCGCTGGGATCGCCGGGTTAAGCGGCTGCGCAGGTATCTGCACTGCTCCAAATGCAACGCCGACCACCCGGCCTGCCTCTTCGACCCGGCCAACCGTGATGGAACCAGCCGACAATTTCGGAAGTGCATTGCCCACCGGGGTTTTGTTCGGCTCTGCTCCCACGACGGCGGGGTCATATACCTATGCGATGTGGAGGGCATGAGACTCGGGATCATGGCCGAGCTGGGCGGCTGGAGTTTTGGTTATACCAAGTTCGAACATCAGTGCCAGGACAGCAGCCACGTTGTAGCATGCGAGGATTCCAGGCGGAGGCTCGAAGGCGACCAGCGCGCGTCAAATTCTTACAAGAACATGGGCTGCCCGTGCCTTGAATGGCCATACCCGACTGTCCGCCTCTCCAGTCCGTTCAACCTCGTAATGCGCTGGACTGCCCACCTGCCTATCGCTCCGGGAGATTGGCCCCTCAGCGCCGATGCCCTGAGGACTCGGCTCCTGAGCAAACTCCGTGATGATGATAACGCTGGGCGGTTTCTCTTCCCAGACTTGGCGCCCGGTATGCCCCCCCCCCGAGTTCCGTTGTTTCGATCCCAACGCTTGCAGTTGTATCCATTTTGAGGGTATGCATAAGACCGGCTGGCGCCCCTGCCGACCTCTGGAGCCCAAGAAGACATGCCACATGAAACTTGCGAGACGACTGGGCGACGCATGGCAACCGCCGACGCCGCCTTCCCTATTCAAGCCCCTTTGGAAACGCGTGGAATCAGAGAAGACTAGAAGGTGTGAGGCGGCCTCGAGGATGCACGAGGTGCAGGCTTGGGGCGGCGGGACCGGTCATTGTCAAGTCGGGCTCGCCCCTTGCCACAGTGGTAAGCCTTGTCTGCAGCTCAAGTACAAACGAGTCTTGTCTCTTGGCTCCAATGGCCATATCAGCCCCGAGTGGTACAAATCCCTGGATCCGGACTCGTATGATCTGACGTTCGATGAAGAGGGCTTTGAGGTGTACTGGTGCCGACAGAAACAATGCCGTAACTACTACAAACGCGTTCCTGGCTTCTCGAGGATTTTAGACGGCCACGCGTGGCGCAGTCGGAATCAACTCAGCTTCAGCAGAACATGCCCGGCATCATGCGAGTAAGCATGATGATGTGTGTAGACAGACTGCCTGGAATTGTGAGGGAAAAGAAAATGAAGAGAGAAAAAAATCAAGCGTCAGGTGTTATTATTGTGTATGTATTAAGAATTCCTGCAAAGTCAGGATCTTGCACCAAAGTGACCCGTGGCAAGCGCTAGCGACGGCTTTTTAAGCCCTTGCCTGGGATGCTCGGGTCGCGACAGCCCCTCTTTTCATCCCCCCCTCTCTTTACCCCCTTTCGGGCATGTGCTGACTCATCAAGAAGGCGACGAATGAGAAAAGCCCAGACTTTAGGTCACGTGTGGCGCCTGTCCGCGCCTGCGCCTTCAAGATATCCTCCAGAAGTTCGTCCAGGCTCCTAAACTCTCCTTTCGTTTCTTTTGAAACAATCTAATCAAAACAGCCCTGGATATTCTTCTCACATCTTTAAAAGCTAACCCGCCTTCCCCAGACCACATGAAGGAGGAAGCGACCGCGAGGAAGAAGAAAGGGGAGCAGGCAGGCCGGTAGCAGGCAAGCCACGATGATAACTACGAAGAGCCCGGCCCCTCGACACCTACCGCCACCGCTTCGTCAGAGCCTGCCGTCTCTACTGCCTCCACCGCAGATACCAAGATTACCCTCCCCAAGAGGTGCTCTGAGGAATCGCCCAGCAATCACACCCAGGAAGGACCGAATTCTGAATGCTAGTAAGTCAAGGTGTCACCTCTGTTCTGTGATTAGCAGTCACAAGTACCAACCTGTTCAGTCAGTCAGTGTGGTAGCACAGCAACAGTGTACATATTTTTGCACAACAAAAAATAAATAAAAATAAACCCATCTTTTAGAGATAGAGAGAGAGAGAGAAACAGAAAGGAAAAAAGAAAACACCTGCTGCAGCTGCTGCTGCTCTTATCCCTCCCTAATCACCACCACTCCCACCACCACCCCTGCCACCACTCTTGCCACCACCACCACCTCCTCCTCCTCCTCCCTCACCACCTCCACCACCTCCATCCCCTCCTCCTCTTCCACCACCATCTCCCTCTCCTCCTCCTCCTCCTCCTCCACCACCCGCTGCTGCTGCTGCTGGTGTTGAAGCAGCTGAAGCAGCTGCCTCTCCTCCTCTTTCTCCTCCTTTTCCTCCTCCCTCTTCTTCTTCTCCTTCTTCTTCTCCATCAGCCCCGTCATGAGGGGGCTGACCACGCCGCTCACCAAGCCGCCCACTGCGGCCGCCACCATGCCCATGCCGGTGACCACCCAGCCCCAGGTCTGCGGAGCTGGATCGGCCGGGCAGGCAGCGGCGGCAGCGGGTGCGGCGGTGGCGGCGGTGGTGCCGATGATGGTGATGGTGGTGGTGATGATGGTGGCGGTGGCGTCGGCGTCGGCGTCGGCGGCAGGGACGGCAGGGACGACGGGGGCGGCGGGGGCGGCGGGGACGGCGGCGGTGGTGATGGTGGTGAGGGTGGTGGGGGTGGTGGGGGGGTGGCCACGCAGGCCACGACACCGGCGCCTATGGCGCAAAAGAAACCGCGAGGCCTCATTTCTTCTTCTTCTTCTTCTTCTTCTTCTTCTTCTTGTTCTGTTGTTGTTGCTGCTGCTGGTGCTGCTGATAGCAGCAGTGGTGCTTGAGAAGGGGGGGGGGGGTCTTGTTCTTTTTCTTGTTGTTTTCGATCCGAAGGAAAGCATGAAAAAGCACCACAAACACCATTTAAATATTTCTAGTGGAACAGGGGGCTCTTTCCAAGTGTCGAGGCTGCTCCTTCCAAATGTCGAGGCTGCTCTTTCCCTCACAAAGCGGTGGATGGATTCTGTGGGCCCTTTGAAGAAAACTCCTATGCCTCCTTCCCATAACAACAGACGCACCTGCCAAAAAGCGCCATCCAGGTATCATGTTCACAAACCCAATTGCATCACAAATGCCTGTTCTTACAAAAGAAGTTATTGAAGCAGGAAAGCACTCAAATATGCTCCAGTTCTTGCACACAGGAGATCTATGCTAACTCACTTACTGTGTCGTCTATGCAGGATTGAGGATAGAGTCTGCCCTGGAAGACCCAAACTGTTATGAACTGGATGTTGCAACTATCACGATTTCTTCATGGTAGATTGGAGAGCTGAGAGGAAAGACAAGGGCTGAAAAACAGCACAGAATGCTGTTGTATCAGTGAATCCATTGAGCCATGTTTTCCCAACTTCGTCAAGAAGGAGATCACCTGTTGTAAATATGAGCAAAATCTCAGATCAAGGTCAGAGCAGAATATCTCACATTGTTGTCACCTGCTAATAATATCTGCAGCCAAACATTTGCGCTGCACATATTTTTATCTTTGTTTAGTATTGGGATCCCGGATTCTAATATTAAATGTTTGTTGGGCGATTCTTCATACTCTCGGTAGGAATACTGGAAGTGTTCAGTTAGGGACGCCTTTGTGCGATCATAGAACAATTCGCGATCAAAAGTGCAACTTCAACAGCCTTTGCTCTTAGGGCAGACCAAGATTTTCCATGGAATCGGTCGACTTCCAAGGTTCCGCACCAGTGGGCTCAAGAGCACCTGACCCCAACAGCAGGCACTTGGCGCTTGCTCCGAGTCTGAAGAAGCTGGGTATTGTGCATTGGGGCGTGAAGTTACCAGGAGACTTGATCAAGACCGTTATCTCAATAAATTGGGACTCTTGGAGACCATTCATTGGCCACGTTTTTGACTCGGATAATCGCATCGATGACACCAACATCGTCGACAACGACCAGCAACTATGACTCCCGACTACCCAAGAGCCGCCCTCAAAGCCCCACCGAGCACGAGTTACCAGATTCGAAGACACGGTCAGCGCACGGAAGCTCTACACGGAAAAACTCTACAGATCCAAATGCAGAGACAGGGATGGGGACTCTGATTATAAGGCTCATGCTCATCGTTGTCAAAGCCGCCATTGTACAGCTGCAAGCTCAGTCTCTCAAGCTGCAGACCGACCGCTACAAAGCTCTCCGAGAATCATCAAACGCAGACAAAGCTATCGTTGAGCCCGAACGCCAAGTATCCTGACGAGGAGAGGAATGTTAACTTGGACTGAGATTTTGCAATGGAACGACTGGCATAGAACCCGGTATGCTCGACTCTGACCTGATCAGGGTTGATGCAGATGCTCTCCTCCACGTGGCTGGAATGATCGACGTCCAAGGCCTCCAAGGCGAAAAGTAAGTTTGACGGAGAGCTGTCCCGAGACGGCTTTCGGTAGATGTATAGCAGTAGCTTCTTAATAATAGCAGTTGGTGTGAGAGCGGCCTTTGTGAAAGACATGACTCCATGCACGACTCACTAGCGCATATTTCCTCAATGCCTCCATTGCGATCATAGACAGTTGAACAGTTGTATACTCAAGTCCATCGGGTTTCAGCGACATCATCATATGTGGAGAAAGGCTGGTCATACGAGGAGGCGTCTTGGCTCATAAAACAAGCCGAGATGACAAGTAGTTTGAAACTTACCGATATTAATCTGCAGCATCCTTCTTTGTACCGCCCGGTTGCTATGCACTCTGATCATGTGTTCATTGCATGCCTATCTTTCTCCTCTCCAGCCTGTTCCTTCTTTTCCACGCCCGTCCTTTGTGTTATTAATCCATATCCTAGGAACCTTATTATGTTCGAAAGTAGCTGCAAGAATCTTAGAATGGCTGGTATTCTTAGCAGCTCTAGGACATGACCCTGGTTTTGAAGTTCTTGAACTTCCGCCTCCTTGATCCCAGTCTCTCCAGACACCGATTTCTCCTGCTCAGCTTCCACAAGAGTACTCTCTGTACTCAGTATTGATTCAGAATCGAGCCCAGGAATGACTTCCACGAAGGCACGCGGTCGTTGCTGGAGCGCACTTAGGACGCTTCTCAAATCTTCGATAGTTGGAGCACCGGTCATGTCCAGAGCGGAAACATCTGTGCGTTCCGCAGGCAATGGCATCGGAGGTTCATTGGATCCAAGTAGGGGATGTTCGTCGCCTGGAAGGACTTGAGGGCTGATCATCGGCTCATTCGTGCATGTCCCTTGGCTGGGTGCCCCTGAGTTGGTTTGGTCCGAGTCCTGTACCACTGGACGGATGGTGGCCCTAGGAAACGCGTCTGGTACCTCAACGGGAATCTCTTCCAGGTTTGCCAGCTCCATGGCCCGAGGAAGACTTTGGGCCAACTCCTCCAGGCTATTTTTAAATCGCGTGTAATCTTCAAAATCCAATAGTGTTGTGATCCTGGAACCTTTGCTATAGTCGGCAGCGAATTTGAATTTCGACAGGACTTGTTGCTTCCAATTCTCCAACTTGCCGTCTATGTCGACTTTCATAAGGAATGGCTGCCCGGAGTGTTCAAAAGCGAAGGCTGTCCGGATCATGCGGCTGTGGAATGACTGCCTCTCGAGTTCGTTCTCGCTGAGATCCCACCGCAAGGTTTTGTAGACCCATGTATCCTTGCCGGGCAGAAGCTGGCCGTTGAAGGACCACCGCGCTTGATGCTGGGAAGATGTCTTTGACGTGAAACCTATCCCGCCCCCTCCATTGCCCAGAACTTTTATTTCAGGAACAAACTTGTTTGTTGTTTGGGTGTTGGCTGTTTTCATCTGGCCTCCAAGCTCCCTGGGACCATACCAAGTTGTGATCTGGACGGGACATCCAGTCCTGTGTAAGTTCCGTCCATGTTTAAGGTGGCTAACTAAAGGGTCGGTATCATCCAGAGTAATAGTGACAGTTGCGTTCTTTACCCTGCATCCTTGCGGTGGACCAAAGTTGAGGTTGAGGTAAATGATTCCAGCAGGGTACTCCTTCTCACCAAGGACGCCCCAGTGCGATTTCTTAAATATGAACTCGCAATCGATGACCATCTTCCCAAGAGCCCTAGAACCTATGCTGGCATGGCCCGAGGACATGTTGTCGAACGGGGAAAACTTTCCGTATCTCCCATACCTGCTTCTGGGTACACTGTACAGTCGAGGTTGTGGAGTGCCGTATTCCATGTTGCCAACCGTGAAGGGTTTGTTCTTCTTTTCTCTCCGTCTTTTTGTCTTTATATATATATATATATATATATATATTGGTAGGAACCGATGCAGTGGAGATCTGGATGGAAGACACCAGAAGCAGACCGGTGGCTGTGGGTGGTGGTCACCGAGATGCTCGGGGTCAAGCACCGGCGGGACCGGTTCATTCTTGTGCGGCCTCTTTGGCAACCAACCATGGAAGAGGCTGTGCTGCGGCCTTCGATCAAATAGCGCCGGTCAACAAGGAAGATCCCACCAATCATGTTGTCATCCAAGCGCCCTTTGAAGCTTCATGTATACACACCAGTGATGCAAAAAGCCGTTGCTGAAAGCTGAAAGCTCCTATAAGGGGGTGGCTGCTTACGTTGCATGCTGATCCCGGCTGTGCTGATGTGCAGTAAAACAGATGGGAGCCTGATCTGACCGCCCACATTTCCTTCACTGTTGATAGCCTACTATGTTATATCACCCGAGTTCTGGTAGCATCCATTCACATTCTCCTGTGCCCAACCTTTGCCTGGCTTCTAAGCATACCCAAGCGTTTTTCTTGCTCACATAATGTCGAGAGATCGACGAGATACATACTTGGTCGAAGATCGATACGTTCGCCCGGTACCTCCCCCTTTGTATACGGACAATGCAATTGTACCCAGGTCACCACCGGCTACTGGGCTTCCAAGGGAACAACTGTTCGAGTCAGAGGACAAAGATGTTTATTACCGCGATCCAACTCATCAGAGAAACATACGCCCACCCTACGGAAGCCACCATAGAAGACATCACTCTCCAGCAATGCCCCAGGAAGCGTCAATTCCAGCAAATGTCCGGAATGACTCTGTCGTATCATACAAGTCTGCAGCTGTCGGCGGAGACGACTTTGTCTATGAGGTACAGAGAGAATTTGAGCTTGTGCCTGATATTGAAGATGAGATAGAAGAGTTCAGCCGACTGATGCGCATGGGAAACTTTCGAAGAGCTAAGGTCCATTTCACCAACCACTTAAGAGAGCACATAGATGATCCTTTTGTCTTCATTCAATATGCAGAAATGCTTCTGGAGGCAGGCGACTTCAGATCGATTGTCCAATTGGAAGATCAGGCTCGAAATGTGTTTTCATCGCATGCCAGCCGGAAGCAAAGACCTTATTTCAACTGGAAGATCATATACTGGACTGCATTCAGTTCAAATCAGCATGACATGCGAAAAATACTTGCGGAGATTCGAGACGCATGGCCGCCCCCGATTGTTGATGGCGATTTGGATTCCACGCAGGTATGTTGGTAGAAATTTGTTAAGCCTCGTGGAGTCACATTAAAAAGCGAGTCACCACCTTGCGATGATGCTGACACTCTCATACGAAAGATACGAATCTTTTGCCTCTTAATTCGTCTGATATCCACTCATCGAAAGTTGCTCTCGCCCCTCTCCTTGCCCGTGGACCTTGCTTCTTGGGTAAACTGGAGAGCGATATATCAGCAGCTCCTCAAGGAGAATAGGGTCTGGGACCTTAGAGACATCCTGGCGGCCTTCTGCATCTGGACACACCCCCAGTGGGGAGATTTCGAGCGCATTTTCTTTGACTGCGACAACCCAAAGGCGTTCTTTCAACGCATACATGACGACTGGCTGATAGCCGAGGCTGATGAGTCTACTCATCTCGCCCTTCTGGAGATTTTCTCCTTGCTGGCTCTTAGCACTATGGCTTGTGATCGTTCGGCGCCGTTCGCTGGTGCTGCGATTGTCATCGCCAGGCCTCTCAGCGAGACTGTGCTAGAGAAATACCCGGCCCAAGCAATTACGAGACCGTTTTTGTACTGGCTACTGGCAAAGGCAACCGAAGAATTGTGCATCCAAATCAAAGCTCAGCTTTCACTCTCTCAGCATGAATCACCTGACCCCGGTCTGTGGATCGTTCGGAAGAGGTCGGGATGTGGTACCTCTTACTATATACCCATCAGATCCGAAAACCCTGGCTGGAGAACGCTCGACATGCCTAATAACGTAAAGAGAGCAGTGGAAATGGCCCTTGGTGCCGCCAGAATTCTGGGAGACTATTCATTACAAGTTGCCTGCATTCAAAGGCTCATTGACTGGTCAACGAATCCAGCCTTGTTGTTCGATGAGCTGTCCCAGATCCAAGACCAGAAGCAGGGTGACCTATACGGTCACCTGGAGACATCCCTCTCGCAATTTCTACTCTGCGAGACTGAGGAGTCAAAGAGGCTTCTCAGGACAAAGCTTGCTACTTTCGGCTTTTGGAAGGATTTTGAGTGGTTACCGACCAATCATATTCTGAGTCTGGCTGCACGAGATGTCCTTCTCATGGCGCTATCAAACGAGGATATGATGGCCTTTGGTACATCCATCTACGCCGCGTTACGTTTTTCCAATTGGCTCCCGGGATCAGTGCGACAGAAGATCAAGCAGTATGTCAAAGGAAGATCAAACGAAAAGCCAGAGCCATATCCGCGCCGGAGCTTCAATTTTGCCGAAGTCGGTCGTGACTCGTACGAGGAGGATCACGGGATTGACAGACGTCACATTCAGTCAAACCTCAGTGACAAAGGATCTCGCGAGCGACTGCGAACGCAGCGAAGGGAATATGAGCGTTCAACAGAACCCAGCGGCAAAGAGGTCGCCCAAGTAAGCGGTCTTTCTCTCCATGACAAACACAATATTGTTTCATCAGAACTTGATAGAGCCAGGTTGAACCGATCAAGGCTTTCCAAGCGATTTCAGAAGCCTCAGGAGAGATCGTTGCACACCGAAGCGCGCCCGACGATGGCGAAAATCCACTTACCGCCGGTAGATCTCCCAGGTATCCCAAAAAAGGGCCGAAATCCGGTACAAGGCAACACAAGAGGCGAAGTAACAGATGAGGGAATCGCTCCTCAACGGCCCTTTTCAAACACGAAGGCCACAAATTCAACCAACTCGAACTCATTGGAGATGATGCGTTCGGAGAGGGAGATGATACCTCATCGCAAGAGCCCTAACACAGGAAGTTCTACAGAGAGTGAAGCGTTTGCGCAGATTCGTTCACAAGAGAAGCAAGATATGAATGCATCAATATGGGAACAAGCTGTGACAAGAGCCAATCGGTCTAGAGTTCAACATGAGAAAGTTGGGTGCATGCGTAAAAGGGCAGCTAGTTTTGATCTGGCGTCACTGGATTATTACAAAAACCCGGCACAGTAAAACACTGTCTTTCTACATCACTTAATTACGAATTATTCGTAAAACAATTTGTCCCTCTAGCATACATTGTTCAGGACTTTAATCTGCTACGGCCCTTTTTTGGACCGAGGCACCCACCAATCGTTAGGATGTCTGCTCAACTCGAGGCTGATACAGCCTAGAAGGCGTGTTCCACGGTATCGACATCAGCTTGGATCATACATCTTGTGTATACAAAGAGAGTACACAGAGAACCTCTATTTTGGGTTCTAATAGGTTTAATAAGTAAAATAATATGAATCATAAAGTCTCGTGCATGTAGTCTTTGGTCAGATATGTCATAGGTTCAACCAAGTCTCGGCACGTTACCTCCAGTTCATGTTCTGGCGGTAAGGTCGAGCTTGTCGTGATCAAGAGGTACGTAGAATCCGGCGACATCTAATCTCACATTAATTACATATAGCCAATGACCTCAAACTCTCAAGAGCGGACGACACAAGGCCTCGTACAGTCACTCCAGATGAAATAAGTATTAACGACGCCGTCACTGTACCCGTCCGCGATGGTATAGTTGTCAAGAGCCACTTCTCAATCTCCTAAAAGACCTCCAGCGAGAAATTCCCATCCTGCTAGACTGAACCGTGCATAGAAAAGGTGACGTCTTAGAGGGGTGCATATTTCGCATCTCCGCATATTTAGCAGTTGAAGCGGAGGATCCAATTTGTAGTCGAGCAGCGTTAGCCTTGCAAGAAACCCAATGCCCCAGCCTATTTCCAAGGCAAAGCCAGGCAGGAGGACCTGAAGCGGTTGCCGGACACTCTGGGCTCGAAGGCAGCATTGACCGTTGATGGGAGGGACATTCATTTTGTTCGACAAGGATTTGGATATATTCTGCGCGTAAACCACTAAACGTCCAAAAAGGTTTTCTGAAACATACGACATACTAAAATATCCATCTACTTGAGCATCCGCTAACCCTCGAAGGCGAGGAATAACAATTCAAGCATTGAAATGGCGAACAGTGAGATGCTCAAGAGTAAACTGCATTCAATTTACAATTTACAGTCGGATAAAAGTGGTCCTAGTCTCATCTATGCCGACTAAGATGATTCGTACAAGTAAAGTTTAGGCCAAGTGAGGCCTGTGATCTCGCGCCCGTGGACCTTGGGAGTCTCAGATTTATAAAAGTAACGAGATAAACGTCTCTTCCCCAAGCCAGCGGATTAGGAAAGTTGCTTTCACTTTCCTCTCATACGAATCGACACCATACACTCGTGCGGTTTCACAAACCAAGCACACCGTGCAGGGAGCTTCTGGTCCTCCAGGCTCAAGTCAAATTTCCTGATCAGGTGTGGAATCACTTTAGAGATCTCCAACAGACTGATATTCTTGCCAATGCAAGTACGTGATCCCAGTCCAAATGGCATAAATAGTGCGTTCATATCACGCAATTTCTCATCGGGAGTGTCGATCCATCTATACAAGATAATGAGTTAGCAACCATCAAGCGATGAAAGACACGTACTCGACCATGTTTTCTACAGCTTGGTACGAGCCAGGTTCAAGTGGTCACAGTGATGATACGTACCTCTCTGGACGAAAAGTATCGGCATCGGGGCCCCAGACCTCCTGATTCCGGTGTGCCACCCAAGAATTCACTCCGACGTTCGTTCCGGCGGGGAAATACGTCCCGCACAGCGTCACGCCACCTGCTGGGACCTCCCTCCAAAGAGGCAGTCCCGTAGCAGGATGCATACGAAGAGCCTCCTTCATCACGGCTTGCAGGTAGGGAAGTTGCTGCGTTTCTTGGAACGTTGGAGGATTGCTTAGCCGACCTTTGGCAGACGCCTCATCGAGCTCCGCACGCAGTTTGGTCAGCACGTCCGGTTGTGCCAAGATCTCAAACAATGTCCCAGTAAGCGTTATTGAAGTCGTGTCGCTGCCTGCAAAGATGTTCGACAAGCATGCTCCTGTTACTATATGGTCAGGATCAATGATTCCACGTATTTTGCTGCCTGGATTATCCACCATTGCCAGCAGCTTGGAACAAAAATCTGGCGGTGTCTGCACGTGCTTCAGAGTCTTGGATCCTTCGTCAAGCCCGTGTAGAAGATTCTTCTTGGCCTCATTGATACAAACGATGGCGAAATCCAGCAACGTGTTGGTGCTTTTGCTCATCTGAGACGCCAGCCAGGAGTGAATGGGTACAATGGCAGGGAATAATCCCACGAGTTGAGAGACTTCGAGGATGCTGCCGAGGGTAGCTATGAGACCGTGGACATCTCTCTTGGTATCCATGAAACCGAAAGGCCGTGAAAACTGATAAAGCACCCGTCAGCAAAACAAAGTATTAAGCGTTCTCTCGGGAGATTTTGACCTTACCGTTATAGATCCGATCACATCAAATGCATAGTACTGAAACCACCTTCCCATATCAAGCTTCTCTCCAGTTTCGCCGCAGTCGGCTAGCTGTGCACATAGCGTTTCGATGCAGTCGTTCACATTAGGCTCGTAGCCGACCAGGGTAGACATGGCATAGAGATTGGCGTAGCGTCGACGTGCGGTAGCATGTTGCTCGACGTCCTGTTGTGCGAAGAGATTGACATCAATCGTATCAGAAGGAACCGCCCACGCCCGATACCATTCGGACTTTGTGAAACGTGTGCCATGACCATAGATGATCCTGGCTGCCGCTAGATCGTTGATGCTGTAGTACTCGGGACCGGTCCGAACGATTTTGCCTATAAAAAGATTTAAAGATTGAATTTAGCTTGGGATAGAATTCAAGGCAGACCTTCAAAACCATGTAATCCATACCGTGTTTCTCATGCAACTCAATATTGTTCTGGTGGAAATTGCCTTTTGCCATTCTATACGCCTGCCACAGGTTTGTGATTCTCGCAGGCAATGGACCAGGTGCAGAGGGGTATTTTCTCCATTGTCGAACTAGAACCACTACGTATAACCCTATAGGGATGAGGAATGCTAGGCCTATAGCCTTTGGTGTTAACAGCAGCTCGAGCATATTTGGTCAAGGAATTTGGTTGAAAGAAGGGTTTGGAAATTGAACGGTGGAAAAGATCCCCGTTCCTAGCGACACCACAGTCAACGAATATATAACGGACGAGCTTGATGTCACCTGTCTCTCACTGTCAACCAATGTTGCTCAGCGCACCCAACGGCAGCGGTGTCACTCGGTGCCGCACCGGAATCCGAATAGTCTTTGAACCCAGGCCAAAAGGAAAAACGGAATTCTTGGTTTGTCCGCCTTTGTGCATAATTCCTTATTTTAAACTTTGCGCGATTCGTCTTGTGCAGACCTTTGGTATCATGAACGCATTCATGAGTCATAGATCCAAAAGAGTCTATGTGAGTTGCAGATCTGTTCATCAATCCCTTCAGGATTATTGGGGACACTCGGCATTTGACTTGGAGGCTGACAACCCTTGGCAGCATGAGCTATTCGTTGTCTGAAACCCCACACTGGTATAATAGACGGTGTCAAGTGCTGTGTGAGTGCACACTGTGTGAAATGTTGCCACAAGAAGAAGGTATGAAAAATAGCATATCAAGCGATCAGATTCCTCCGATTCAGCCTTCATGATCGGCAACACGTTCCACACCGGGCCACGTCGCTGCTGCGTGTTCATATCGATCTGATTTGAGACGATAACCTCAAGCTATAGAAATTTAAATACTTACGTACTTGGGTAGATAGAATGGTAGTTCATGCCCGTCACAGATCGGAAGATTCCCTGCTAGATTCAGCACAGTTGAACTATGGTCGCCCGACGAGTTTGACGAGGGACGCACGGTCCGCTGAAGTGAGCCTCTTGATACTGTACTGATTTGCCACTTATCAGTTAGGCCGCGAATGATCTTTATAGCCTCCTTGCTTCCCGTTCGAATAAGCCTGGGGACATCTTCCCTATAGCACGACGGGGCCTTCTAGACACTCTCGTAGCCCCAGGTGTGGCAAGAGCATTATCATAGCTGGCATCCGTGTTTTGATAAAAGCTATTCCCTCGAGCGAGATGACTACTGGCGCGAGCCGCCGATCTGGGGTAATAGTCAAACCGAAACTCCTTGTGGACCTTTGCAGCGTATTCCAGGGGTGTAACGGGGTGGGAAACATCTTCCGCGTGGTACGGGCTCTGATCTTTTTGTCTTGTTCACGGTCTACGGACTGTTTCCGAGCCCTGGTCACTGTTTTGGAAGCAATTTTTGATCAGAGTGTCTGAACCAAAGTGTAAAGGGAGAAAGAGTAAGAGTTGGTGTTAAAATTCAAATAAGTACCGGCCTATTGCAAGCTCAACAATAGCTATGGATGAAACGAGATTTGGTGAGATTCGAACAGACAAAATCGATTCTAGCGATTCTACCTCGCTGTAGTTAAACTGGGCTGCTGTTGCTCGCATCCTTTTATCGAAACTGATGTTACTGATCGAATTGACATTCCCAGACTATATCTCATCTTACGTAAATACTATTTGTGAACTCTTTGGCTAGTGCTTCCTCACCATCTAATGGACTTTGAACCAAATCGAGATACTCCGCTACGAATAAAGGTACAATATCGCCTCGAGGTCCCGACACAGAAATGACGCCTTGTGCTAAGAAGCAAAAAAAGAAAAAGAAAAAAAAAAGAAAAAAATATTATCATTTATACTTATTATTAAAGCTTTAGTATCTTCTTCACTCCTCAGCCTTCTTGCTCATCTTTGTCCTCAACTTCATCAGCACGTAGACCAAGGCATAGCTGGAGCATGCAAACAGGACGACAATTCCCGCATCCCGCCAGCCGTATGAGTAAGACTTCAGATTCAGGGTCTCCAGGTAGCCGCTCCCGTCGCGGTATTGGCATACCTCGCACTCGCTTGTAGCGCTGGGGTTCAGAAGGTTACTCAGCATCCCACTGCCCTTCATGTAGTCGGCCAGGTACGCCTCGCAGGTAGTCCCGTTGGGCGGGTCGAATATCGCAAGCTCGCTTTTCTTGCAGGTGACGTCGGTGCCCCAAACATCAAACACCAGCATGCTCCCCATGAGGTAGTTGAAGGGGTTCAGCCAGTATATCCAGTACCGCCAAAAGACGTTGATGGAAGCGTACGGGACCAGAACGCCGCAGAACGAGACCAGCGTGCCGATGATGACCGGGTTTGCCAGAGAGGCGAAGATGGCATTGGGTGCGTACGCTGCGATGAACTGACCGATGCCCGTATATACGAATTCGTACATGAGCATAACGAAAAAGGTGCCACCAGCCCGCGTCGGCTCGGACGGGAAGCCCACAGTGTAGTACCAGCAGACGAAATAGAGCACGGCGCAGATGCAGAGGTAGGGAAACTCGGAGACTACCAAGCCAGTAACGAAGGCGAACCACGAGTACATCTTGGACTTCTTCTCGCGCGCCTCAAAGATATCGCGGCGTTCAATGAAGAGCGGCTGCAGCTGATTGATGACACCAGGAGCCACAAAGATGAAGTTGAAGACCGTGAAGAGACGAAGCTGAAGATCGGTGATGGAGTCGCCGATCATCCAAAAGGAGAAGCCGTTGAACAGGGCGTTGGTGACGTGGAGAGCGAATTTATTGTTGATGTAGTCGGTGTTGCGCCATAGAGCGGTGTTCATCCGGTGTGTTACAATCTTGACCTGGTCCCAGAGGGGCATGGCGAACTCATGGCCGTCGTCGAGTGTTCCAGGTGGGCTCGCTTGAGCATCGGCAATGATCTGGTCCAGCTCCTTGGTGACTGCTGCATGCTCGGGAGATTCCAACCAGACCTGGTTCCAGTCACGACCTTGGGAGAGATGGCCCGAGACGACGTCGATCATATGCTCAGCAGGGTTCGCCTCTTCTGGACACGAAGCGCCATATCGGGAGAAGTAATTCTTGACAACTGCCCCGTTCTCGCCAATGTTGCCAAAGTAGACTGTCTTGCCACCTTTTGCGAGTAGGAGCAGCGTGTCAAACTGAGCAAAGAGCTGAGCAGATGGTTGATGGATCGTAACGAGCACAGCCTGACCAACATCGGCCAGCTTGCGAAGGAAACGAACAGTGTTGTAAGCTGACTGCCCGTCCAGACCCGAGGTCGGCTCATCCAGGAAGATGAGGATACTCGGCTTGGAGACGAGCTCAACCCCGATCGTCACACGCTTCCTCTGCTCGACACTTAACCCTGCGCCCACCTGTCCGATAAGAGTGTCTGCCAGGTCATGAAGTTCGAGGAGCTCGATGATCGTGTCGACATACTTGAGCTTCTCCTCACGAGGAACGTGGCGAGGCTGTCGCAGTAAGGCAGAAAACTCGAGGGCCTCCCGGACTGTCGCGAACGGCTCGTGCACATCGAGTTGCTCGCAGTAACCCGCAGACCTCTGGAAAGAGACTGGGAGCTCACGTCCATCCACAAGAATGGACCCGCGGATTGTACCTTCGGTCTTCCGCTGCGCGAGGACGTCCAACAAAGTCGTTTTCCCGGCTCCTGAGGAGCCCATCAAAGCTCCGAGCATTCCTGGCTTCACCCATCCCTGAACATTATCGAGCAGCTGACGATCGCCATGCGGTGTCTTGACAGTATACGAGAGATGCTTCCATGTGAAAACGGATGTGTTGCGGACAAGGTGCTTGTCGATGCTTCTCTCACCACTAACATCCACGGCTGTCTCATCGCCACTGCGGTATCCAGAAGTGGCGGCACCGTCCTTCTCAGTGCTCTGGGCCTCGGTATCGACCTGAAGGGCCCTGGCAACCTTGGCCTTCTCCCTTGGGATGAGCAGAGACGGACCACTCTCCGAGGAAGATTTCCAGCGCGAGGTGAAAACGACGGTGATGGCAACAAACAGAACCCACCAGGCCCAGACGATACCAAAGTTCCTCCACAGGTGAGCATGACTGTACGAGAGCGACGCCAGATAACTGTCTCCGGTGACGAACGTCTGGCCCTGGATAGCACCACCAATGCCGGCGCACGAGGCGTAGGTGTTGTCGTAACCTACACCGGAGGGCACAAGGTTGTTGCTGACACACTCGATGTGTTTCCCGTGGAATTCGTTGGAGAGCAGAGCGTCGAAGCCGTACGCCAGAGGGTCGATCCAGAAGATCCAAACAAACCAGGGATGCATTGCGGGCTTCTGGATCATGTATCCCGTGTACTGTGGTGGACATAGTTGGTTAGCATTATTTAGTGGGTCCTTACATGGGAATTATGCGTCCTAAACAAGTGTGAGAGAAGAGAGAGACCAACCATCACGCTGCACATGACAAGAAGACCAGAAACCTTGGACGCTCCGTCAAAAGTGGAAAAGGCCGCACCGGTGGCTCGGAACAAAGCTGTCATACACTGTCACGTTGACCGTTAGCAAGGACTTTGGTTCAGATCATACTGAGAAAGTATATATGAAAGAAATTGAGACGCAGACGTACCATGGTGACGGAGAAAACAAGGATCCAGTAGGTGAAGAAAGCGCCAGCGGTCATAGTCAGACCAACCATAAAATACAGCACAAGAGAGAAGACGGAAACCTGGATCAGAAGGAGTGGGATATCGGCGGCGATCTGTGCGATACAGAAAGCGGCGGGGTGGAAGAATGCAAAGTTCTTGTGCTTGAGGAGAACAGGGCGACCGCTAAAGGACTCGGTAACCTCAGCCATGGCGAGCAGTGAGTTGAAGAGGAGGGAAAAGAAGAGGGCTCCAGACTTGATGAACAGGCCAGCAGAGGTGTCGGGGGCGTTGTAGAACAGGGAGCCGGTGATCAGCGCCTGGGCAAGGGTCGAGATCTGTTTGATAAGAAAAGTCGCCTTGTCGCCCCAGACGATCTGGTATTGTCGCTTGACACAAGCTACTACCTGGTCCACGAAACCTACGGTCAAGGGGCTGCCAGCAGGGAGTCGATGGTTTTTTTCCCTGGCCACGCCCTGATGCAGCTGTTCTGTGTTTGCCTTGGCCTCCTGGCTGTCCGGGTAGTCGTATTCTGTGATCATGCGAGTACAGATGGGCGATTTTTGATATTCGGACCTGAGAGCGGCGACGCTGCGCGGAAAGGAGTCCATCTTTTCAGGCCTGACTTTGCGCTCTGTAGGGACGGCAACGCCCGTGAGAAAGTCTGCCACATTGGCACCCTCGGCGCAGATGAAGCCTAGGTCCTGCATGAAAGGCTTGGCCTCCTGCAGAGGGCCATAGAAGACCTCTTTGCCCGAGTCTAGGACGAGGACCTTGTCGAATAGGTTGTAAATGCCGTTGCCAGCCTGATACAGCGTCACGATGGACGAGAGGCCCAGCACGTCTGTCATGGCCCGGATGGACTTGGCATAGTCCAAAGCACTGATTACAAGATCTAATGTTAGAGAAAGAGATTCCCATGAGAGAAAATCCTTGAGCATGTCTGAAATGGAATGAACCTACGTGCTTGCATCAAGACCTCGAGTGCTGTTGTCCCAGCAGAAAACAGAGCCGCGCGTGGCCAAGGTCTCGATGATGGATACTCTCTTTCGCTCGCCACCAGATACACCACGGACGAACTCGTTGCCCACCATGGTATCATGGGTATGATCAATGCGCATAGATCGAAGAAGAAAGTCCCGTTGTTCTTTTCGGTAGTCCTCGGCTGAGGCGATGCCCTCAGGTAACTTGGCTGGAATCTTCAGCCGCGTAGCAAAATCCAGCGTCTGACCCACCGTCAGGGTGGGAAAGAACAACTCCTCCTCGCTATTCATGACAATCTGACCTCGAAATCTCTTTGCTTCTTCTGGGGTCATCGAGCCGTACCGGACGTCCCCAGTGACGGACTCAAATCCAGCCCTGCGGTTCGAGAGAATATTCAGGAGTGTCGTGCAGCCGGAACCCGGCCTACCCAGAACTAACAACATTTCTCCGGGCTTGACACAGCCATGGCTGCCGTCGAGGATGGTTTTTAGCGGCGGCTTATGGCGAGATTGTTGTACCAGCTTTGGGATATTGAACTGAGACCCGACATTTTCGTGGATAGCGGCGTCGGCACTAACAACCTGAACGCTGACATTCTTCCATGTTACTCCAAGCCCTCGCCCTGGTGCTCCCGAGCGCTGGTCCCGCTCCCGAAAGGCCACTACCTCCGGCCTCAGCTCCCATTCTTCGTCGTGAATGGAACGTGTCTCTTGGCCCTGGGACTGTTGCTCCGCCACGGATTGCGTCTCGCTGGCGCCAGGCGTCAGAGTTCGGCTGTCCATCTTCAACCACACTGTCTGGACTGCGCGGGCGCAGGTTAAACGTGATCAAACAACGCAGGCGCGAATTTGAAGAGCCTAACACGGTGTATCAGGATAAAGATGGAAAAAGGACCGAAAAAGACCGTGTGGGCAATTGGCCGAGAAAGAAGGGGAGGAGACTGGGTAGAATAGTAAAAGAAAACTTTCGAGGCACTAGACGCGTTTATAAAAGATATAAATCTGTAGATTGGGGTCCGGCGTCCGGAACACTTTAACTATGCGTAATCTTTGTTGGCGGCGGAGCCTAGTACATCTAAGAAGCGATCGCGCGAGGGATGTCCACAAAAAAAGGAACACAGAGAAGAAAGGAGGCATAGGGCTGAGGAGGAGTCATCTCGTATAATGACTATACATCTCAAAGACACCGAGCTCAAGAGAGTGAATTACCAAGCTTGACAATCGTTTCGAGACAGGTGCCATGTAAAACCAGCGACGTTCGGACGAACAAGTGCCCCGAGGGCCTCGTCGCGGTCCGGTGGCTCGGCCTTGGGACCCTGCATGAACATCTAGCCAGGTCCCGTAAGCTTCCTGTCACGATCAATAATGGGAACGTCTGAGACTCTTCAAGACTAGCTTGCAAGCCGGGAGGCTCGGAATGCCAGGTGCGAGATATGAGCCGCATGTCTTCGGACATGTGTGCACGGAGCTAGCCAGCCTGGCAGCAAGGCAGCAAAAGATAAGGAGACAGGGTACTACTGTCTGCGCCTGGACCCCCGTTTACCCACTTACTTCCCCAGGCTGGCCCTCTGGCTGGCTTTATGACCTGTCGAGCAAGTTGTGCCTGGCATGAAAAGGATCTGAGATTGCATGTACTATCTACTACATGACGGGATGCAGACGGCCCCTTCACCTCCAGCTCCGCACGGATTTGTCCCTTTGTACTTTATAATTCCGCGCATGCTCGATGACCCGCAAGGCCCACAAAAGGGGACACACTTTGAGCGATCAGTGCAACGTTCCGCTTAGTAAGCGGGGACGGCTATTGACTTTCGATATTAACTTCCGCTGATTCAGCGGATCCCATACAACATTCTTGAAGATGTCTGGCCCCGCTTACTTAACAAGTTCCTTGACGGTGAGACGTCATGTCTCGAACCGTGTCCAGGTCCTCGAGTTCCACTTTTGTTTCACCCTTTCAACGCCCAACTTCTGGATAAATTCTGGGACCAGCTGCTGAGGAGATACAACCGTGTCTTTGTGCGTTTAGGGTTGACTTATACGTGCCTGTGTGAGCGGGAAGGTTAATGTTCCCATGACGGGGTCGCCTCAATCTGTGTCTGCAAGGGCACCTGGACTAAAGAAGCGAGCATGTGATTCCTGCTACAAGCGAAAGGTATAGTAATTTATTCTGCTCTAAAGTTCAACAGAGGCGAACGAATCAATGTCCCCCAAAAAAGAATGGCTAACACGAATCTGAACGTTGAATAGATCCATTGCGATGGTGCCACTCCCCATTGCAACTGGTGCGCGCACCACGGAATAGCCTGTACCTATGCACGACCAGTGAAGCCGAGGAAGCCAAGGGCATCCAACAGAAAAAAGTGAGCCCGCCATTGGCCACTGATCACATTTTAATCCCCAGATGAACCCCCCTGATACTCACTTAATATGTGGAAACCTCACCCCAAGGCTAAGGAGCTAATAATCTCTGCTACACTAGGGCCAATAATAGCAAGAATGAGCTGACCCAAAGGCTAGAACGACTGGAAGAGCTCGTATCTCATGCTGTTGGCGATAGGCGGTCTCTCCAGTCCGTCGACCCCGAGTCTTCCACTGCAAGATCATCCCGAGACCAGTCAGCCTATGGCGGGTCCTTCGCTGGCTCGACATCCTCACATATCGACCCTGCGTCGTCCTCGGCATCGTCACCGGATCCATCCGCCGCAGCTTCGTTTGGCAAACTCCATTTCGCCGGATACCAGCTTGGCGACATCAACTCCTTTCAAGGCATTCCTCTCTTCTCATCCGACGGCCGTAGATGGATTCAAGAGAGGACTGGGACCAAGCCTGCTTTCCCGTCTCTAGTCGCACCACTGTGGCAGAATGAGCAGCATATTGCGAACCAGGTTGCTATCGCACCCATATCCGGTCTCGAGCTGCCATCACGCAACGTTGTTGACGCCTACTTTCAACTATTCAAGTCGTCGACACTGAACCTAGTGTTTCCGGTCGTCCATATTGCGTCTTTTCAAGACACAATTGATCTTGCCTATTCACAACCCCAAACAACCGAGTCTATTGAGGTTCTAGATGCCCAGGCTTGTGTCCTCTCCTTCATCAGTATCCTTCATCTCTTTGAGGGAAGCATAGAGGATGCGCCTGTCGACGTCGAGTTGTGCGTTGCAAAGGCGCAACAGTTGCTGCCGCGGATCCTCCTGCAGTCGACCATCACCAGTCTTCAGGTCGCGTTGATGCTGGTAGGTTCGGAACCCCCCCCCCCCCCCCAAGGTCCGAGAGCTACTGGGTCCTCCTCTTGGGCTAACAGAGTAACTAGGGGATCTACCATATGCTTTCAGGCCATACGCAGCTGGCATCTATACACATCTCCTGTGCTTGCCGTCTCGTCTATATGCTCGGTGGCCATGTGTTATGTCCTATCCGCACCGACGGGAGAGGGCGTGACAACTACCGAGCACAAAACCATCTACGCAGGCTGTTCTGGCTCTGCTACACCTTTGACAAGGACATATCGTTGCGTACGGGGCAGCCTCCTTGTTTCGAAGACGACTACTGCGATATATCCCTGCCCGACAATTATGATGATATTATAACAGCCCGTTGGGATGCCGACCCTACATGCATCGACGACTCGGAGACCTCCGTATTGTTTGTACCGGGAAACCTCAAGCTAAGTCTGATCAAGGCGAAAGCCGGCAAGCTACTATACTCGGCAAGGTCCCTTCGCAAGTCAGATGCCGAGCTCCTACGAGACGTCCGTGAGCTGGACGACGAGCTCGAGAATTGGCGCATGTCTGTCAACAAGGACTGGCGACCCAGCCTGATCGAGTCAGGCGGTATACCAGCAACTCCTCGCGGCATGGCCCCGCCGAAGCGTATGCATGCCATCTTCATCCACTTTGAGTACTATTACCTGATGGCGACGATACATCGAGCGACGAGCAGGTGTAAGGCATGGAAAAATGTTGAAGATGGCGATATGGATGGCGTCGGATCGAGCCTGGAGTTAACTGTTCAGGCCAGCCGATCAACATTGTTTTATCTGCGAGCCGCAGTCCACTCATTGCTCGGGGAATGTTTCTGGTGAGTCGCAGACGCCATTGCATGTCACTTCGAACACGGGCCTGCTTGCCGGTCTAACTTTGACGATGCTGATTTTCTTTCTAGGATGGTGCTTTTCTACCCAATGACTGCGATCCTGACCATCTTCTGCAACATTCTGCTCAAATCGGGTGATCCTCAGGCCCAGGAAGACCTCGACCTACTGAAGACGGCACCTGAGCTTATCAAGAAGTTGCGTACACGAAAAATGACGCCTAAAGAGACGATGCACATGAAGCTGGTGGAGGATTTCATCACGGAGCTTATTAGACTAGGAAACTGTGCAATTCAGAAAGCGCGGTAGATTTGATGGATATGGCAACAAATGGGAAGGACCTGCTATGTTCTCGGTCGGTGTCTAATAGAACTTGCTCAAGCTTGGGGACAGGAAATCAATCAGAGGTTTGGACGTAACGTATTACTCGACTCAGACTTGTTTCAACTTTCCAATAAGTTGGAATATCGGTAATTGAAGAGCCAGAAGTTTCCTCTATGAATGAATCTTCGGCTTTTTAAAATTTGTGTCCAGTTTTGGTCACAGACAATGGCACGTGCTCAGAGGGCCCGAGTCTTATCCAAATACCTGGTGCAATAATCTTTTCCTTGTGCTGCTTAGCGTAGTAGTGTATCAATACTTCAAGTATATCTCTTGTGATGCGCGGATACAAGATCTCAAAAGCATGGGCTATCAGTTTCAGTTGGTGGGCGAGTGAACATTTAAGCAAAGAAGAATGATGAAAAGAAGAGAAGTAGATAATCATGAGGCCTCTCTAGTGTGATCAGAGGCGAGACCAGCAAAATCAACATGATTTGCGTGAAGATCCGTCAATCTGGTCATTATCACAATTCTCTCTTCATCTCAATCTAACGCTGGTAGAAAGGCTCTGATGAAACGAGGGCGGGAGGTGATTACCCGAGCATACCTCTCGGCTTGGCGCAAAAGTGGCCGATGGAGACTGGCGGGAGAGAACTTTTCCAACCGGAGAAGTCTTGGACCGACATCCATAAACACATTGCGGAGATGCAGAGGGGGTTAGTGGATGGAAAGTCATTAGCGTACGAGTGATTCATCTCGACCCGAGGACGCTCCAAGTAATTACCTATTAATATAGAGAGAGAACAAGGTATTTGTAATCGCTTCCCATTTAGCTGCTGCTCTTGATATCTACCAAGACGACACAATCAATCTGCACAGGCGCAAGCGGAAAAAAGAGAGAGAGAGAGAGAGAGAGAGAGAAAACATGGTTGACCTTCACAGCCTGCCCAGCGGCTCCAGGCCCTCTGCGGCGATTCGAAACAATGGGCCAGACCAACTGGTGATCCAGAGGGCCAAGCTAAGGGAACTGGCCGAGGGTTGGCCGTGTTATAGGTAATTATGAATTAAGTCAGGACCCACCCTTTCCGATCACCCCCCCATTCCGATCGCCCTGGTCAGCCATATCGCATACCG
>JACWST010000150.1:75361-91157 GCA_014850475.1 Cryphonectria naterciae | reverse complement strand
GGGTGGGGGGGGGGGGGGGGGGGGGGGGGGGGGGGGGGGGGGGGGGGGGGGGGGGGGGGGGGGGGGGGGTTTGGTGTGCTGTGTCGTGATGATCGCGATAGGTAGCGTGTGGATATTGCATGTGGGTGAAGGGGAAAGTTCCATGATGCCGAGGACGAGCTCGCGTGTAGGTGCGAGCTTATCATTGCATCTCGAGAAAGTCTCAGCGCGCACTGGAGCAAAGACAAAACATCCCAATTCTCTTAAGCAGCCTCGGCCTCCTTCTCCTCGACCTTCTTCTCCTCGGTCTCGGCAGCAGACCCGGCGTTGAAGAGCTGCTCGTTGTCCTTTTGCGCCTTGATGAAAGCATCCTTGAAGAGGTTGGCGTCTGGAGACCAGGTTAGTATGGGGTAATCAGAATCACGGCTGCGGGATGAGATTACTTACTCTCGGAATTGGCGAAGCGGATGGCCAGAGTGCAAGCCTCGGGCTCGCCCTCGCTGACATCGGCAGCAGCGTTCCACACCCAAGACCGGTCAGAGCCGACATTCGGGGACAACTTCATCTCGGGAACGACTACATCACAATTGTTAGCCCTGCTACATCACACGATAACTCCCCAAACGGTGCTCCGGTAGCCATGTTGTGTACGTACTGTAGTGGTTGGCGCAGACCTTGAGGGTCTTGTCGCGGCGCATGACCAGACGGGTCTTGCCGTTCTCCTTGTGCTTGAGCAGGCGGACATCACCGGTGCCACGCTCCTTCCACTCCTGGGTGTCCTTCTTGAAGACAAAGAGCTTGGCGCGCATCTTGAAGAGCTGCTCCTCGGACTCCTCGTTGGTCTTGGTCTCGACCTTCTCGGTCAGGCGGATCACAGGCTCGAAGTGCACGTCCTCGGACTCGGGAGCTTCCTCCTGCAGGGAGACAGAACTATCAGCAAGAGCGTTACGAGAAAGGAGGCAGAGGGTGGCGTTGTGGCGCGTGCTACTACAACACGAATAAAGTCGTTCGCTTGGGGAGAAAGATAACTCCAACTGACCTCATCGCCCTCCTTAGCAGCGGCAGCAGCATCGCGCTGTGCCTTAGCACTGCCAGAGTTATCGCCACGGTCCTCGTCCTCGTCCTTCTTCTCCTTCTTCGCACCACCGCCGAACATGGAAAAGACGGCAGACGAGGTGACGGGGGCAGCGCCCTAGAAAACAGTCAAAACAGAGTCAGCATATCGTGTCATCTCTTCCTCATCCAGGCCAGCCACGACAGAAGTGTTCAATCTTTTGCGCTGACTGCTTGCTTGCTTTGCACGGCTCGGTATCCTTGCCTCTCTTGGCAGGTAACAGAACCATCAAGCTCCGCCAGCAGCAGGTAAGCAGGGTGATGAGGCCAGACAGCAGAAACCAGCACCACCACAAAGCCCACAGCAAAAGCTTGCCATAGCGCAGCTCCGACCGACGTACCTCAGGCTTGGTCTCCTCGACAGGCTTCTCAACGTTCTCGGCAGAAGACATCGTGACGACAGGTATATGGTAGGACTTTGTTTTGGGAAGGGAAAAGAAGAAGTTTGTTGGAAGAGATGCGATCTGATGACGCTTCGCAAGGACCCTGGGAAAAACAAGGCCAAGATTACGTTAGCGGGGTGACTGGAACGCGGCAGATAACAAATCTTTGGGAAAGTTGACGCACGACGGTAAAACAATTTCCAAGAGAGTGAAGGGGCCGCAAGAGGGGAGCTGAAGCTTACCTGGTGATGAACGGGATCTATCTTAGACTGAAAACCAAGAACAAAGAAGACTTGGGTATCAACAAGTTTGGTGGTTTTCTTGTGTCAGGAGCAGAGAAGCAGGTCGAAGAACTACCCACCAACAACATTGCCCCTCATCAGTCAGAGCCTGGCAGTTAGGCAGTCAGGGTGGGTCCAGTGGTAGCCAACGCACAGACCACCATTACAGTGCAGATTCGCCAGGGCCCACAGGGGCCCCGGGGGGGGGGCCGGGGACCGCACATCTCGAATGACTGTATTATGGTAGTCAAGAGTACCCCCAGCATTATAGTCCACAGCATGTTGTTGTTGTACGTAGACATAGCAGCAAACAATCTCAGGATTTCTCCAGTTCAGTATCACACATCGTGGAATTCGCACACAAGTCAAACAATACACAAATAATTCAAGGCATATCAAGGCATATCAGTGTGAAATTCATCAACTATAAAGAGGCACAAACACCGACCAGCAGAATCCCAACCATTTCCCTCCCCATCCGAGCGAACCATGGCTTTGCTTCCGGTTGACCATCCTTCTTTCGTGGTTCTCCAGCACAAGTAAGAAAACTTTCAAAAAGAAAAACGGAAAAAGCCTCCATTGCCGTCTCAATCCTGTGCCACACGAATGTGGTGGTGAAATTGTTTGGCGTGTCGTGACTGTAAATGCTGTGTTTGGGGGGGGGGGATGATATAAAGCAGAGGGGAGTGGTGTGAGATAGTGCGCCGATCCCAACGGGAAAACACACAAAATGAATGCACGAGTCAAAGAAGAATACCAAAGCACGCCGGGGACGCCAGTTTCCTTCCATCGTAGAATATTATCACCCGTTATATGTCGTCCCTTGGTGTCGGCGGCGGCGGCGGGTGAAGGCAGCAGCCTCAACCAGCCCAGCACATCAAAAGACTTGGTGAGGGATGACCGACCTACTAGATCGACCACCTTCCCTTGTCTTTACAGCTGCCAGTACGAGCACATTTGGCAGCCTCATCCTGGGTCTGCCGAGCCTTCTTGGCCTTGGCAAGCTCCGAGTGCTTCTTCGACATGAACTTGCGAGCCTCGCGCTCGTATGCCTCGTACTGCTCGGTTTGGCCCTGGATCTTCAGCCACCAGAGCTTGGAGGCAATCTGAGCCTTGATGAGGGCGAGCTCGCTCTCGTCACGGAAGTCTTCGACGTGGCGGTGGCGATCCTTGGCCATCTGCTGGACATCTTTCAAAAAAGTGACAGCATCGTCTGGGCGGATCGAGTCTCTCATCCAGTCGACCGTTTCTTCGGCCTTCTTTGACCAACGATCCTGTGCAGACTTGCTGGCGTCCTTGATCGAGTCCCACCAAGAGGCAGCCTTGTCGATAATTGGCTCGTCGGCTGAGGCAAAGACGGCGGCATAGCTCTCTTCCACCATTTTGTACACACCGTCGGCAGTATCGCCCACCTTCTGGGCCACGTCGTGAAAGACGGTCTGAGCAGATCCCAAAGCCTTGTAGATATCATCAAAGAAGTCAGGACCGAAATCGACTGCAAAAGTCTCGTTGATCTTGGGCTTTCGGGTAGTGACGATGGAGACATTGACTACACCGTGCGCCTCCTCATAGGGTATCTCGATGATGAGACCCTCGTCGGTGCTAGACAACTTTGTCTGTATAGCGGTGTCACCACGGAAGACATCAATATCGATTGCTCCCTTAGCCAGCCAGGCCTCTTTCGTCCCGGAGGACAGCCTGAGAAGGATCTCGTTGCTGCTGTACGGCTGAACGGAGCACACCGTGCGCCTGGGCCCCTCTGAGCTCACCGTATGAGCAATATCAGAGAGAAGGCCCCCGAACGAAGGTGTCTCCGCAATCCTGACCGTCTTCGTTGAAGTGTGACTGATGGTAATTGTCGCAGTGGCCGCCGGTGCCTGACCACTCACAACCTCCGGGACGCGAGTCGAGTCGGAGGAGACGGAGAGCTGGGTAAAACAAGGAGCGATGATCTCGACGTAAGTCATCAGAGCAGCCAGTAAGCCCAGCATGACAACGGACCACCGGTAACAGTGGTCGCGGTCCCATCGCTCCAGGAAGTTGTCGGCAGTCTCGCGGATTGAAGCCTTCCAACCCTTGAACTTTGCGTCGTACGGCGCTTGCTCACTACTGGCCAATGACATGTCTTTTCTCGTCTTCTCACCAGCTCCTGAGGCTGGTTTCTGTTGAAGGCCGGTCAAAAAAGCCAGATTCTGGTTCATCTGGCGGTTGTCAATGTCGAGGAAAGAGTTTACGTCGATGGGGAACCGCAGCTCGGTCTTTGAGTCCCTCGACTCGAGTGAGACGCAGACGGCATGCTCATGCATGCAGTTGAGCCAGCGGCTCGGGTCTGGGCCGTTACGGTCGTCGAAAACCGAGGCTTCGGAGATGAACAGAGTAGGAATAGCATGGCGACGACAGAATTCCAAGCTCGTACGCAGAACTCGCAGCGACTCATCGGTTTCGTGCTCGGCGTCGGAGCAGAAGAAGACAGCGATGTGAGGCAGAGGCCACGCAGGTTGGACACGAGCACCCTCGGGGCCACCAGCCGGGACGGACTTGTATTTCTTGCCGCCGTTTCCGCTGTCGAGCGTCAGGGAGTAGATGATATCGTCACTGAAGTAGCTCGAGTCGATGGGTATTCTCTCGGCGTCAATGCAGGTATCCACCTTGATCTGATAAGCAGACGCCTGCATGAGCTCGACATCGCGATCCTTGACAGCCCCAAAAGTGACAGGCACGATGTTGTAGACACCCTCGGTACTTCGCTCTAGCATCTTGTTCGCGTTGTAGTCGCCCGAGGAAGAACACGTGATGGCACGAGAGATCTTGAGTATTATCTCGCCCTGCAAGACCACGTCGCCAACATAAAGGACATGGAAGACCTCGTGGGTAGAGAGGCAGTCCTGGGACATTGTCTGCCTGATGGTGGCAGACAGGCGATTCGGAGCATGGCCCAAGCCTGCCTTCTCAAAGAACCCAGAAGCCTCCTCTTCAGTGAACTCCCTGATTGTGTGCTTGACAGAGATCTTGTCAATGTGAACGTCAACATCGTCCGGCTCGATAAACTCGATGGATCCGGTATGGATGGTCGTGCTCGAGGTCGGGGGGAACGGTCTGGGCTGGTCGAGCGAGCTCCGCAGAATCTCCTCTGCGTCTGGACGCTCGTATGGGGAGAAAGACTGCTCAGGACTGGCGTGACCATCGTCTCCGTCGCCCTCTTTCTCGATTTGCTTCTCCACTTCATGCTCAGGCTCGGACTCGGCCTCGGACTCGGACTCGGAATCCGTAGCCATGGTGCTGGCCGCACTGACGCTCATGTCATCTAGGCCATGGAAAGCCTGAACCTCTTCTGGGTTGGGATATCGCTCGAACTCAGAGAGAGACTCGGACATGGAGTCTGCTCGTTCGTCCTGGCTGCTGGTCTCCTCGATCTCCCGGGGGACGAACTCGAAGGATGACTCGGACAGATTATTCTCAGAGTAGTCCTGGGAATGAGGTCGGGACGCCATGATGTCAGGCGAACTGGATGATACCCAGATGGCGAGTTGTTGGCTACCTTGTGGACGTGGAAATCGTAAGGTTGGGACAGAACTCGAGACTACTGAGTCGTCAATTCTCGACCGTGTCGAGTGTTCTTCAGGAGCAGGAGAGATGGCTTGGTTGTCTCGGGGGCTCTGACAGTCGGGCTGCCGTTCCATCACGCACGGGAAGATGTCAGCCTCGCCAGGTCCACGTCATACCTCGACGACTCGAGGCGTGCAAAGGGTGAGGTTCAAACGAATCAGGAAGGGACAGTGAAAAGATCGGACTTGGAATCAGAACGTATTCTTTCTTTCTTTCTTCTTCTTTTTTCTTAGACGTCGATACGAGAGGTATCTGAGGTAGAATTGAGACAGGCGGGAGCGTTGGTGGGGTGAGGGGCAACTGAAAGGGGAGGGGGGATGGTTGGTGCTACGCTAAGATGGAACAAGGAGGGAGGGAGGAGGGAGCTCGACCGAGGGCAGAGGGCAGCCTACGGAGGAGCAACCTCGAAAGATTTGGGGGGTTAAGGGCTTGGGTGGATAGACGACAGTCTGAATGTCAAAGAGCAGAGAATGAAAGAGGAAGGAATTCAAACTACCAACTGACAGGTGAGTGATATTGTTCAGCTGCTGAGATTCTTCTGCCCGGAAGCTGGTTGCCCTGTTCGCCTTGTTGTGGAAGAGGATGCTGCCTGGCGTCCCCGAGGTTGAAGCTGCCTTGTTCGACAGGATCAGGTGGGGAAACCATGGACCAGCTGGCAGCCCAGCCTATTTCAAGGGGAATATGGAGCAGTCAAAGAAGGGGGTGGATGAATGGTTTACGGCTTGTTGGGCCGTGTTGAACGTCTCGTCTAGATGAGAAGGCAAAGACAGCCGTTACTCCGCTTCCTCGAGGGGGAACGGTTGTTGTTGTTGTTGTTGTTGTTGTTGCTGTGAGTTGTCAAAGACGGTGGACCACTGCGATCCTTAAGGGTGTCGAGAGAGTGGGGAACGAGCTCGGAGGGGCGGATCAGGCGGGTTGGGATTATGAAGTTCAGGTCAAGTGTCAGGTTGAGGACCAGGCTGGCCTTGCGACTTGTGGCGGGATGCATGAAGGGGGGGCGGGGGGGCGCTTTTTAGGATAGAACGGAAGGGCAAACCACAGGCGAACCAGCTTCAAGCAATCGCTATGCAGAGTGCAGAAAGGCCTGTCGATCTTTCAAGGCAGGCGCCCTAATCAGTGGGTGAAGGTTCTATAAGGCTTACTTTTGACTGCGTACGTGACCCCTCTTTCCCTCCCCTAGGCCCTAGGAAACCGTAAAGGGTTATAGCACCCTGGAACTAGGGGTTTAAGTGATTGCAGGAGCCCCATCAAACAGCTGGCATGTGCCTTAAACGCCCAGAGCCTTGATAAGTTACTTATTCAGTGACACTCTGCACCACCACCACCACCACTACCATCCCGAGTCAGCCAGGACGTCTTCAAACCCCCCCTTTTCCAACCTTAACATGCTCGTCAATCCTCTCTCCGAGGTCGAAGCTCGGCATCCTCGCTAGAATATGACAGTCAAGCCTAGCCGCGGCCAGAGAGCAAAGGTGCTCACTCTGTTAGGTGACCAAGTCGTGGTATAGTGGGGTTTAGGCGGGAGACTGACAGGTCCCCACCTAGGGCCTCATTACCCCACGTCTTATCGTCAGCCCTGTGGGCCGCGTATCGACGAATCACTCTGGCCACGGTGCCGGAAGGGAATGAATGATGAGGACATTTTTTGATCGCCATGCACATATGGTCAAGCGGCACTCACAGCACATGGTCAACCCTAGGTCAAGAAGGAGAAGTATGGGAGGGTACGTCAAAGCCAGCAGATGCGCACATGCTTACACATGACAGTCAAGAAAAAGACTCCCTGCTAAGGCTGCACTACGCACGAATAGTTATACGCGATCTTTGTCCTTTCTTCTTGTCTATTTTTCCTTTCCCTTAAGTCTCCAGGTCACAGTCCGTCCATGTTCAAAAAAGAGGTCCTATAGTTGGACTCCTATGTGTAATCCAAGTCATTGTTTTGTACCGTCTCGGTGATGGGGTATCTTCTTATGTCTTTTGAGTCTATGTATCATTCCATAAACACCCTGAAGCCTCGTAATACCATATTTCAGCGAGCCTTTCCCGAACCATTCGCAGAACCAGGTCAACCATATCATCGTCAGCCAGCCAGACAGACCGGTCCCCTACTCCTGGACCTAGGATTCATCAGTGACCCATCCGTGGCCTGCTGTCATCATCTCTTCTCGTCATGCCAACGCTCTCAGATACGCGCAGCTGAGCGTCAACAGACACACGATGATCATCAACGCGCCCTCTGTCCACACGGCCAACCCCTCGAGTAGGACAACCCCTGAGGATGATCTGGACTCAGGGTGACGCCGTGTTCATTCAATTCATCGTAGTCATACATTAAAGTAGATCAGGTGAAGAGCAGTGGGAGGGCCCATCATCATCAAGTCGTTGTCGTTGTCCTTGGTGCTGTTGTTGAGACCGACCCAGGCTGACACCTGAGATCGAGTACCTCTTATATATCTCCGCGTCCGGAATCCGAGCTATTGCGCCCGAGGATGCGGAAGCGCGGGAGAGGGGATAGAGATAGTGGTGTGATGTAGTAGTCGAGGTCAGCGCCAGAGTAGATACGCTGTGCCTCCTTCCCTCGGCAAGGTCCGTTCAGATGATGCCGTGCCGCTGAAACAGCTTCTTCAGTGAGCTGGTACCGAAGTCGTCATCCTCAGGGATCATGTCGATCAAGGCTGTCAGGTTGGCAAACAGGTCGCCCTGGTTGCGGTATGCCAGTACGGCGGGAACACCGGCACTGTCAAACTCGATCTCCTCGTAGTGAACTTTGACAAAGCGGGTGTTTGGGTTCTGCAACACCAGTGGTCCCAATGCAGACTCGATCAGGGCACAGACCTCAGACTACAACGGCGGTCAGCATATGCGTTGGTGGTGGTGTTGGTGGTGGTGTTGGTGGTGGTCTAGAGAGGGAGAAAAAGAAAGAATGGAGACACATACCTCTGGGTCGTAGACGAAGACGACGACGGTGGTGTCGCTAGACACCTTCTCGATGGCATCCAGGTAGCCCATGGCATCAACCTTCTCGAAGCGACCATAATTCCGAGCGCTGGGGCTGGTCCTCCGGTTCCGCACCCCCGAGCGGTCCTCGGACTCGAGCTCGCGCCGTCTGGACTCGCGCCACTGCCGGAGGAATTGCTCCTCGTCCTCGTCGCCGCTGTGCTCTTCGGAGTCGCTGCTCTTGGAGTCACTGCTCATCTTCATGGAGGTCAGGCCGATGACGCTCCTCCTGGCGTTGCGCATCTTCTCGCCCCACTTCGAGGACTTCTTGGCCTTCTCGAAGCTGCGCGCGTCGGCAATGACACCCTTTACGCCGGTCGCACGGCCCGCGTCGAAGCTGGCGGGTGGCAGCTGCACCGGACGGTCGTTTCCTGGCATACGCATGGCGGCGTCGATCTTTGCGGCACGGTACTGTTCTTCCTCGTCGTCACTGTTGTCTCTGGCGTATAGCTCTCGTTCGTGAGCGGCCTCTTCTCGGTCCTCAGGGTGGACGTGGTCGTCGGGATCGGCACTATTCTTAGCAAGGAAGTCGTCAAATTCTTCCTGGGCGGCAGTCTTAGACATGATGGGCAAGAGAGGGGAGGAAGAAGGGTTCGAGGGAGTGACAGGCGATGGCGATGTATTAATAGAGGTGGTCTAGTTGTGTGTATATGTGTGTGTGTGTGTGTGTGTGTGTGTGTGTGTGTGTGTGTGTGTGTGGTCCGGTCCCAGCAGGTCGGGGATGGTGAGGTGTACGGGCAAGGGTTGGCAGGCTCTGTTTCCAGGAGGGATGGGTGTTGTTTTGAGAAAGCGGAGCGGAACCACGGTTGCGTCGAAGGTACTGCGGTCCACACACGCGTAAGTACTATAGCCAGCAGGGCAGAGGTATCTGGGCGCTGGGCCAAGGGGGAGGGGGGGGAGGGGTGAGAGTATCTGGACCCAATTGGGAGGCAAGGTACCTGGTGAATGGCTATCGTCGTGGGCTGGGCACAGGGAACAGTCTTGCTCGTCAGGATGGATCCCGTGTCAGATGCTAGGAGAGATTGTCACGAGGTATGCCGGGAGTTGGCTGGCCTGGTCGGGCTGGAACCGGGGAAGGAGAGGGAAGGAGGGTGGTCATGCATCAGAGATCGGGTAATCCGTGCGTGGTGTCGTTGTCGAGGGGAGGAGGAGCAGGATGGTGCCTTGTGCTGTTCTGCAGCGTAACGAAACACAAGAGAGAAGAGAGAGATGGGCTGGGCTAGGCAAAGCGTGGCGTGGTGGTGTGGTGGTGTGGTATGCGACAGCCGTGTTAGGTGTGGCAGGGCAAAGTCAGGGCTGGGCTTGGGTCTGGGCCCCCTTGTTTGCGGTGCGGGCACGGAGAATGCGGTGTGGGCTTTTTTCTTCTCTATTGTGGGGAAACGAGAAAGTAGGTAGGGCGTCGGAAAGCGGCGAGGCTAGCACCCCCTGTCAGTCCTGCGCTGTGTCAAGGTGTTTCAGGTCCACTGCGGGCTTGACTGGGGGTGTGCGTGGCTCTGACTTGAACCTTTTTCCTTTCTTTCTTTCCTCCTCCCTCCTTCATTCTTCCTTTTCCTTCCTTACCTTCTTTCTTACCTACTTTGCCCTTGGGATGATGTGGCGCAAGCGTCAGTCCACGTGGGCATAGTATGACTGTGGTACATAATACGGGTGTGTAAAAATAAAAATGTTCCTCCTGTTGTAGTACCGGACTTTTTCATTCATTGCCTGAACCAGGGCGGTGAATAGGGGCAAATGGCAACCCATCCAGAACCATCATGCGAGCAAGTTACCACCTGGCTCATCTGGACGGGCATATTGTTGATCATGCGCATGGTGTCATGGCATGGTACTACCAAATTGTTTTAAGACTCATTACAGGTAAACGTACAGCGTTGGACCCGGTGGTGTCTCGTTCAGCCAGTAGTATTATGTAGAAGAAGCTTTGGGCAGGAAATCGATGCCTAGGTTTGTCGATCACAGGATAGCAGATCCTGGCGCAGGTTAAAGACAGAGGAGTGGATACGAACTCGGTTTTGTGATAGAAGGATCAAGATCAAAACTGACCGCAACTTTTTTTTTTCCTTCTCTTCTCCCCCCCCCCTCCCCTCTCTCTGTCTCTTCCCCTGGCCTGGGAGGGCGTGTCCAGTGTCGCATCCCGTACGGCACTGCACGACAGTGGACAACCCAGGGTAGTACAGATCTTGCTCCGTATGAACTATGCCCAACAGATGATGCGTAAGACAGCCTATAGTACGGGTCAGATCTGGCCACCATCACTTTTCTTTGTAGTCTTCACACACCCTCTCTCTCTCTCTCATCCTGCTGCATCTATCTTGCATCTTTTGCCTTCCTCCTGTCTTCTTCCTTCTCGTGGCCTTCGAGAACAAAAAAGCCAATCCTCGTGGCTGACCAGGATTGCCACCCACACCCCACCCCCTGCACCCCTGTCCATAAATATGTTACCCCCTGTCGGCGGTGCGCATGGGTTACCCCCGGTCGATCTGCGCTGCCCTCTTGCGTTGACGGCTTCCCTAAGGGAAAAAAAAGAGCACAATGCTGGCATGCCGGCTCGGACATGCTCGAGGGCAGTCTCACAAAAATAGATCCCGACGAACCTTCATTTCTACAATGCTTGTTCTGCTTCTTCTGCCGTGGCCTCGGTACCAAAGCAACCACGTCGCTTTCCGATCCATCCATCACTTTTACATGCCTGTCGGTTGCGCCCCTCTGGTTACGGGCTACGTATTGACTTCTGTGTTTGGTATCAAGGTTCCCCCAACAGACTGCCTCGTGGACCCTCGCAGCCATCGTCACTTTCGAGGTCAAGCGCCGAGTCCCGCAATTTTCCACCACCACCACCACCCGTTATCGTGACCAACTCTCCGCAGCGCTCTAGCTGGGAACCGAGATGTGGTCTCCGCTCGAGACGTCATGCAAGCTGAGAGTGTGTATGTCCAGGGCATTTGCCGACCCCTGACTCTCTTCCACGCGTATACCCTATGGGGTGTTTCATCAAGAGATTGCGAGACTTTGGGCCGGGGACCAAGATGGGCGAGAGAGCGTCGCGAGTATCTCGTCACCGCCAGTGAGCAGCCAGAAGTTGTTACAAGCTCTCGTGTCTCGTAGGCTCTCTGCCACACCGTCCTCCCGGCCGAAAGCGCCCTCAGACAACCGCACGCTGGAGAGGGGCTCACCGCATAGCCTGACTAACAGGGGCAGAGGTTGGCTGTCGATACACATCCTTTCACTAGTCAGCAGCAGTGCGAGGCGGTGGACGTGTGTATCAGGCATCAGGCCAGTGCTGCTGGGAGTAATGTTCTTCTGGCTGCTGAAGTCCGGGTGCAGCCAGTTAGGGCTGAATTGTTGCGCGGTGGTTGTTGTGGCAAGTGTCATATTTCGTTTCCCTTTCCGGCAGATTCAGCTGGTGGTGGTGCGACTGTGCATCAGGTCACACTACCAGCTGACGGAACATGTCCCAATCATGCATGGCATTGATCTTGCTTGCCTGCTTGCTGACCATGTTGTCCGTTCTACGGAGTCGTGAGCCCCAGGTTGTAGGAGCCCTGGATCCAGATCCTTGGGCGAAGGAAGCCGGGGGGGGGGGGCCTTGTCTGACCTCGCAGCCTTGCTCGCCAACCCGTGTCACGTACGATGCAGACCCTACCCAATGTCTTGCTCACCTCTTTTTGACGACAACCGAGATATTTGTAGGATTGCTCGTTTTCCCAGCAATCATCTGAGCGGTTGGCGTCTCGGAAATCCTGTCCGGACATCCCTACGCCACGGCCCGCCTCGGGCAAGCTCAAAGAGTGTGTGATATCTCTTGTTCAGCGTACGAAAAAGGCAGCACAGAGCTGGCGGGCGGCTGGCCTGGAAACCCCGACCTCAGGCCTGACCTGACAAGAGCGAGGCCATCTCAGCATTGGACAAGATGTCGGAGACTTGTTGTGTAGTTTCACAATCTTATTCAAAATTCTCCGACGGGCATGGTCATCCTGGGCAGATACAGGGTGCTGCTGTTTATCGTGGGTACAATCTTCGAGTGAAGGTTGTACAGTTGGCCCTCCTACTTTACATGGACAGGCCCATGCAGCTATGCAGCTTGTAGGGCTGTCTGAAAGTGTTCGTGCGTTAGCTATTAGTTGAGGACTTTGGCATAACGGACGAAATAATCACCGTGCGAGGCGGAGTAGAGGAGGGAAAAGACATGTTTCCTACAATTTGTTTCACCATCGGCACGCAATACCCACGTGCCTTAAAGGTGTCACCGTACAATGTCAAAGCTCTTCTTCATATGTGCATTGGTCTGACCAGAAGCTCGGACAATGACCCCAACTCATCCTCTTGTTTCACTCTATGGAGCACGTCCAGGAATCTCCTGGCCCTGGGCAGAGTACGGGCCTCGAGAAGACCCCATATTTTCCCATCTCGACCACCTGATGCACGCCCACGCCCACCCAAGGTTGAAGCTCGGATGAAGGTCACCTGGCATGGAATGCCTGACCAGTGGTCTCGTGCGCAGCCGCAGAGATCCTCCGCTCTTCAGCCATACCGACCAGCGTATCATGAGGTCAGTTGCCGCGGACCAACAAGCGGTGTGGATGTGCGGCCGCCAAAGAGAAAAGAGGGAGGGGGCAAGCATGACTGTTCGTTCATTCATTCCTGCATTCGTCATCTCCATTCTGTCATGTTAGCTGAATGTGGGCAAGTGCCTGCTCGTACAGGATGGTTTGAGCTTTGGGGGCCCGAAGGGTGAGACGTTGCAGTGTTGGCTGTGAGCGACAGTGGCGGGAGAGCTTGAGGGCTATCTGCGCCCGTGGTCCACATAAGCCTTGGTGGGTGGCTCTGTTCGTCTGTTGGGCTTTTCCAGGCCTTTCCAGAGGTCGAGACGATTTTTCCTTCTGTTTGGATACTGGGGCGTCCCACAACATTGGTCCTCAGAACCTTGCTGGACCAGGTAAAGGAGCCATTGATGCCACTAGATCCTTTTGACTGAAAAAGGATCCTCACGGAAGGCGAAGGAAGATCAGCGTCGTGTAGAGTTACGCTGTATCGAGAGACAGGCTGATCACCAAAAACCTGGCTTCGAGCATGGCTCCTGCGTTGATGTTCCTCATCCATCACACTCGTTCGAGGCCATCAACGCGCAATCCCACAAACCCAGTACAGATAGTATTGCGTACTCGCCGTCGATGCAACACAATTGCAACAAGGGACAGTTGTGGCCATATACAACCAGGAATGAGTCACAAAGGCGAGGGAAGGCCGGGGCGAACTGATCGTCCATCAGCACCTGGAGGACAGAGGGGACGAGAGGACACATACATATGGCTGGAAGAGGGGTAACAGAGAGTAGGAGGAAAAGAAAGAGAGAAGGTATCACATCACCCAATGATAGATGAGCAACAGCTACACCTACTTGTTGCCTCGATCGACGGTTCTGATCAGCCCGAGGGCGTCGCGACGGTCCCCTACCTTTCGTCAGACGTCGGGCTAATCTCTCCGCGGTGGAAGAAGTCCCCATCTCGTCAAGACAGACCTCTTCATTCCTGTCTAAACGATCGCCACAGTCCCATCGCGTGTGCCTGTCAGATCCAGCTCTGGGGCAGATCGGTCCTCGTCCTTGTCGTTGAGACCAGAACGCGGGTTTCGTCTTGGTGGTTTGTGTTGCCAAGAGGAAGAAGTATACTCCAAAAAAGAATCCCCTCGGACTCTGGCCCCTGAGGAGGAATGGGTCAGTTGGCACATCCTGGATGAACACACCTCGATGTTCAATCCTCAGAGCTGCCCTCTCTTCCCGGTTCCAACAACTCTATCATGGCCAATTTCAATGTCGACAATTCTCGGTAGATGAGGTTAACCGAAATCCTCTTGATATGGGGTGAAAGCAAGCAATACCACCATGCAACCAAGATCCTTCATGGTCTTGAGAGATGGGGAATTCCTTCATCCCGACCTCTCTCGGCGTTTTCACTCACTCACACAGACACACACACACACACACACACACTCTCTCTCTCTCTCTCTCTCTCTCTCTCTCTCTGTGTGTGTGTGTGTGTGTGTGTGTGTCTTCTCTTCGCATTTCCTCATGTCCCCTTTCCATCATCGCCATTCCACCCCGTACAACACCCTCCTTCCACGCACACAAGATAACAGACAATCATCCCGGGAACACACGAACCTTCTTTACTCTCACCAGCACGTCAACCCACCTCCCCTGCGGAAACATACCGTCACAGGTTCGGCTCTTTGAACCTACTCCGCTTCGCAGCTTGAGCAATTATGACGGTCACACGATGGGGAAGTGCTGGGAGAAGAAGGGTGAGGGAGACAACAAGGTGGTGGAATCATGTGTATCATGCTGGGGAAGAAGGATCGTGAGAAAGAGAAAGAAAAAAAAATGGGGGGGGGGGGTGGTGAGAACGCGGTCCAACGGTTGTACAGGTTGACCCGTACTTTTCTTCCGTACAGCTGGCCCTCACTAGTCGTGGCCCATATTTGGAGATCTCTGCTGCCGCTTGGCTGGTTAGATATATAACATAAGAGCTCGCTCGTCGCCTCCTCGAGATAGACTTATGTTGGGGCTCTTTTACGATGTTTGCTGTCTTGGAAGCGGGTCAAATCTTTTTTTCTTTCTCTAATATACGTCACTGGTGAGAAGATACGGGAGACGACGGGAGGCGTATGATAATGCTCAAACAGAAGAGTCTCCTTTTCCTCACTTTACACGCGGGCCTAGAGAAGCACATGTCTGCTTTGCATGTATTGTGCAAGTAAGGAGATGGGACATGCTCCCGGCCTTCCGGACACCCTCGCAAGCAACCGTCTTTTAACACATCTCCTTATCCTATTTATTTATATGTCTGTGTATATGAGAACACATCATACAAGAAGAAAATGTTTGGGCTGTTGTGGAAGGGCTCGGGTGTGCAAGAATAGCCGTGGTCATTGGGCTGTGTGAGACCGGCTCCAAGGCGAGTACATACATAAATCCACGAGTCCCGTATATAAACCCTCAAGATATAGTTGATTACAGTATAACGAGAATTCCCAAGATGTTGCTATATGAGTTGACTAATCTCCTTGATCTTCTCACGAATCATCTCTCCTGCCTACTCTATCCCTGTGAGACTCTTCTCCTCCTCCTCCCATTTCGGATAAAGGAAAAAACAAGATCGAAGAAGAGAAAAAGAAAGGGCGAAAAAAACCTACTTTCACTAAATCCAGCCCCCAAATTCCACACACATAAAACATAAAAATGGGGGAGGAAACAAAGAAATAAGCGCACACACACGCACACACGCACACACATATTCATCCGCCTTCCAGCTCACGCCCCTGCTTTGCTCACCCAAAAAAAAAAAAAAAAAAAAAAAAAAAAACGCCACAACAAAAAATACCATATCTCTTCCCCCCCTACATTATCCATTTCCTTATATCACACTCACCATACTCTAA